>WOGP01010948.1:0-10120 GCA_015342065.1 Leptinotarsa undecemlineata
TTATGCAACTTGAATAAAGTTAACGTTTTGCTTATTTTTGACAAATTTCCCCTTTATTTTAAAAACAAGTTCGGTTAATTGTCATCAATTCATGTATACACAACAAACTCATCATGGAGTTTAACTTTTCTGATACATTTTCACTTATACGGACATTTTTAGCAAAGTTTCAATCACTTGGCTATTTCCTTAAACAAACGTCAGTACCTTGAATTTTGAAAAAGCAGACACAACTCAAAAACAGCATAAGTAATAATAAAATTACTAGAGTTGAAATTACATTAAAATTTCAATATTCAGTATTTACAGATTATTTATAAACACTAACTAGGACGGTAAGAATGCTTAATCACGTTGAATAAAATTTTTAGGTGAGTTTTGACAAACAAAATTCATGCTATGGTAGTATCAAGTTGTTGATTTATTTGTCAAATTTTTAAAAGTTATTGTGGCAATAATGTTGTCTCTTCAGAAAAGAATAGAAATAGTTTTAATATGTGGTGAGAATACACCATACCGGCAAGTAGCTAAAATTTTTAATGAACGGCATCCAGGAAAAAATGTTCAACATACTACTGTGTCAAGGACAATGTCGAAATTCAGAGAAACAGGATCCGTAGCAAATCAATTTAAGAAAAAGTACCCTCCAAGGTAATATGATAGGAGGCCCAACTTAACATTTGTTTAAAAGTTATTGAACACGGGCAAACGAGCATAAACGATATTATAAAAAATACCGATTACAAGAGAGAAAGTGTTAAAAAAATTTTATTAAAGAATAAATTTTGGCCTTACAAGCCAAAATTTATTAACACATTGAAAGAAAGAGATTTTGATATCCGTTTGGGGTTTTCATTCTAGTTTCAAGGAGAGAGAAAAGAAAATGTAAAGTTTCCGTATAAAATTTTAGACAGATGAGGCAACGTTCTTTTCAAATGCAACGGTAAGTTCTGAAAATTGCCGATAGTGGGCCCAGGAAAATCCCAATTTCACAGTTGAATGTGGTGATCAGTATTCCTTTAAAACTAATGTATGGTGTGGGATACCTAACGATCAAATAATTGGGCCATTTTTCTTAAGGGTTATCTCAACCTTTTAAATAATGAGGTTAGTGAAGTTTCAGATAATATGCCTTTAAATATTAAATACGACCAATGGTATCAGCTTAATTGCGCACCAATACATCATACGGTTGCTGTAAAACAGTCCCTCCAACAAATGTTCAGAGGCAAAGTTATTGGACGTAACTGGGCCACCTAGATCACCCGACTTGACGCCTATAGACTTTTTCTTGTGGGCTTACCTGAAACAAAAAGTGTACCGAAGTAGACCATTTACTGACATACAACATCTGGAAAATACCATTCGCGAGTGCTGTTCAAATATAAATCCCCGATTTATTAAAAATGCAGTTAGAGATGTAACAGTTACAGATTAAACATAGTAAAGTGTTTTTGGAGAGTTAGTGTTTCTTGTGCCATATTTCTCTCCTTTTCCATAGATGACGACAGAGAGCATCTATCACTAAATAACCAAAATTTGCGGAACCATTCGAAAAAGTTCTCTAAGTTTCCTAAAAAGAATGGATGAGACGGATGACATTTAGGACCCTCTGTATATTTGGATCTCCAAGCGAATAATGGGTTCGGCAACATAATGCGTGGGTTCTCATTTCGAAGCTAATGCTGCTATCAATAGAGACGACGTATTGTCAGTCATATTTCTAATATTCCGTATGTTATCGACGTTAGAACATTCCACTTCGGTAGATTATACATGGGTGACTGTTGTACACGCCCTGTATGTAACGACTTAATAACACGCTATTCTCGGTTCCGATAAATATGTAGGATCTCATGGCCGATCTCAGTGGGTGTCCACTAAGTTAGTTTCTATCGCCCGTCAGTATACGACAAACGATCCATGCAAGCAGTGACGAGAATACACCTATTTTCTTTTGAATTGTAGTTGTTAGATATTGTGGGACAAACACTTAGCCTTCCAGTGACTCGTTTCAGAGAACACCTGTAGTAAGAATACTTACATTGTTCACCAGAAGTCCGCAGTAATCTGGAGCTCCTGCTTGAGCTAAGAGGTTGATGTCGAGATTGACCATCTTGGATCCGTCGCCATTTTTCATACAGGATGAAGTGCGAAAGTCCCGCGCGTGGACAGTACCACTGAAGGAACTGTTGAAGTTCACTTTGATGTTCATATGGCCGGCTTTGCAAGTGGCTGAGACTTGTGGTAGGAAGTCTGTTTCGATCAGTTGGCTACATGACTGGAAAAAGAAAAAAACTATATAAATATTTTATTTCATTCAGATCTAGTGTATGTCATTCGAAAATTCATATGAAAGATGGAGTAGGAAATTATATGTTTAGTGTTCGCAGCGTGTTGAATGGTTCATTTTTATTACAAATAATATATTACTAGGTGTATAAAAACAAACTAGATAGTATACATAGAGTGAAACATATTCTAATCACTATGATCGTTTATACTGTTGAAATTATTTTTTATTCTATTTATAGGATGATATAATACAGCTTGATTGATATATTTTATTGAAAACACTGAAAAATGTTATCCTAATCTGTTGGCAAATATCGGCAAAAATAATAACACCAGTTATGATGAAAATGAGTCGTATAATATTGTAACATAAAGCGTATAACGCTAACATTTTGTTAATTGTGTCATGATCATTTAACTTTTTTATTTCCTCCTTTGCAATCTTCGATCCTCAACAGCTTATTCTCACAGCAAAATCCTAACATTAGACTCATTCTCTGCATGAACTTGACTTTCGTCAGGCGATAGCGAAAGTGATTCTTAGGAATGTTTGAATGATATGGAGGACTGATGAGAAATATTTAGTAATTACTTCATGATTAACTAGTCAGGTGTATGATACGAAGTGAGAGGAACAGGAGAATATGTTTCATGAAAGTGTAATTGCTTTGTAATAACAGAGAGCAATAACAAGCGAATATCCGCATAAAACTGTTTTATTTGCAAATTTTTGTTGACGAACTCATGTTGTTGTTGTTGAATAATGTTGTTGTTTTGAATAACACATCTGAATGTAGACAGATATTTGTTGTGCTGGATTATATATGTTAACTATGTTCAAATTCTAAAAAACTACAAGATTTTATTTATTTAATCCACAGTCAATAATTGAAATGGAATTAAATCACTCTCAAGTCACGTGACAACATATACCAAACAAAGTACATAACATCATTTGTACATGAGGCTACTAGTAATTTACTTGCAAATCCTTCCATTTATTTTCGATATTTTTTTTTAATATTGCTGTAAGAGAATTTGCTTCAATCATTTCAATTCAGTCGAATTTGCTGAAACTAGATTAATGAACATTTTTTCACAACAAATTTCAAAATTTTAATTGTCATTTTTGAATAAGTACTTGAAAAATAAGTAATGCCAATTTCAATATGAAAATAAACATGTCCAGCTGAGATTACTATTTTCCATATAAATAAATAGCTTTAAAGGTGTTTTTATTCAAAGTATTTTCACACAACCCTCATATCTGTTTAGGAAAATCATGAAAAATCATCTCATTAGTTTTATCAGTTTATGAAAATTCAATGAACTTCTCATTTTTGATGAAATGACAGGTTGTTTAGTTGATTTTGATTGTTTCTGATCGAAAATAAAATACAAGGCAATGTATGAGTTTGAAAACCTTTTTCAGGTTTTTGAGGTTCAAGGCACTGATGCTAAATCTGCAATCAATCAATTTATTTGCTTATTATCAATATAACAGATTTAGCACCGTCAAGGTAGATAAATATAATACAAAACATACACATAAATACATACACAATACATACACATTAAAAAGGCAAAGCATTAAAACGCAGTCGAAAAATTCACTTACGTCATAAGGGCAGAGATCAACCAGCAGCCCTTTTATACTTTTTTTGAATTCAATCATATGTAATTTCCTCATATATGGTGGTAGATGGTTGAAAAGCCTTATCGCCATAGTAAAAAAGCTTTTATGAGTAATTGCCAGTCGATGTTGTGGCATAAGAAGATTGTGGCAATTTCTGGTCAAATATTCATGGTTGCGATCAACTTGAGGGGTGTTTTTTTTTTAAATCTGTTTTGCCGTTAATCAGCTTTGTGTCTTAATATAGACAAGACGTTGAAATATATATAGAGTCGTAATGGTTAATATATTAAATTTTTTAAATAGAGGTCTACAGTTGTCAGTTATTTTTGCCCTTCCTAGGATTCTAAATGCCGTTTTTTGTAAAATGAATATCCTTTGCCAATCAGTTGAAAGTCCCCTAAGAATTAATCCGTATGACAGCTTAGACTGAAATAACCCCGTGTAAGCTGCTCTCGAAACATAAGAGGGAACAAATTCATTGAATCTACGAAGCATGAAAGAGTGCTGGACAGCTTAGTAGGGAGATCTTTGATGTGGTCTTTCCAATTCAGTTTTTGAACCAGCGTTACCCCCAAAAACTTAATGGATTTTTGACCGTCCTTCAGTTCTTTTAGTGTGATCGTAATTGTTTCTGTTTTCTTGACATTCAAGCATAACTTATTGGCTGCGAGAAAATTTTCGATTTTTTTCAACGCGTTGTCAGTTAGTTGCTTTGGATATTCATGTTCACGGTGAATTTCATAAATAGTAGTGTCATCGGCATACCGAATCGTATTGAGATCGTGCATATGATGTGGAATATCATTAACATATATTAGTAATAGTAGGGGTCCCAATATTGACCCTTGAGGCACCCCTGCTGTTACACTCACTGCTGGAGATCTTACACCATTTTGTTCCACAACCTGTTTTCGTTCGGATGGGTAAGAATCGATCAAATCAGCTATTTTCCCCCTAATTCCATAGTACGGTAGTTTATCGAGTAGAGTGGGGTGTGACACACAGTCGAATGCCTTCGAGAGGTCACGGAATACGGCTGTGAGTGCTTTCCCCCTCTCAAAGGCATCCACCACGGCTCGCACCAGATCTGATATGGCATGCGATATGGATAGATTTTGTCTGAATCCAAACTGGGACTTTGAGAGCAAGTCGTTGGAATCCACAAATTGTATTATCCTACGATTCATTGCAGCTTCAATGGGTTTTGATAAAATTGGGATCATTGAGATGGTATGGTAGTTTTCTATCTCATTTTTGCCTCCTTTTTTGAATACAGGGGTTACTATACTGAACTTAAGCTTCTCGGGATATACACCTGTCTCAAAGCATTTGTTTATTATTTTGGTGAGACGTTCTACTAATCCCTCTTTCATGTTTTTCAATATATTGTTACTTAATCCTTAATCCATACATATCAAGAGCAATTTGAAATAAATAATGACAGCGTACGCAGCGCCCTCCAGATGTTACGTGAAAATTATTACGAAATTATGATTTCCCACGTCAAAAAAACCCCGGGTCTCGAATTTCGTGCAAATAACTAATTTTTTTCAAGAGTTATTTTCAAAAAGCGAACGAAAAAATTCAGTTTCAGCACCCCGTATCTCCGAAACGAAGTTCATATAGACTTTTTTTTTTAATTGTCTCAGGAATACGTCACTTGAATATTTTAACTTACTTATGTTACACCCTGTATATTGACCACAAGTAACTACAATTTAGACTACCTCCATCAAATTACTTAGACCTCTACAACTTTTTATTGATTTCCATTGCTTCCAAATGATTAACTTTCAAACCTTTATTTTCTATCTGTAAAATTTCGAACTCTTCGTTAAAGATATGATTTTTTTCCGAAAGATGATTTGAATATGTTGAACTTGTTCTTTTATTTACATAGGTCATATGATGATCCTGGATTCGCTTCCTAACTGTTCTGCCAGTTTGACCAATATATACCTTAGGACACGTTCCACACTTTGATTCATATACTCCTGATTTCTAGAATTTGTAAGTTCAATGTTTCTAACTAACTTTCCCAACGTATTAATTGTTCTATATGCCAAACGAATACTAAACAACGCAGCGTCTTCAAACTTGAACATTATTCTTTATAGACTGTGTACTTTATAATACTGTGATATTGTTCAAACAACTACCGTCATCTCTACATCAGGTCGGGTACTTATGGGACCACCCTGGTAATACTTGTATCTCCAAATATATTTCCTGTGACGTTTCTGAAGTTGATTTTTTTTCGTGTGCTACCCTTTTATTACTCGATGTATTGGCTGAAACGATTTACTGAATAAATAACATTGCTTTCGTTACAAAATCATCATTTGCTATTTCTCGTACATTCTATTATCGTGCTTTTGAAGTTATGATTTTTGTTACTCCAAGTTTTGGTACGAAACAGGGGAAATAAGAAACCTTTTTCTTCAATTGACGAATTCTGTAACCTGTTACTGACAGACTTTTTTTTTTCAGGTGAGTTTCACGACTGACCGATCGACGGCCATCACTTCTATCCGTAAGTAGATCGTTAATTGAGTAAACGTTACATAAAATTCGAAATAAAACACATGATTATAGCGTGGAATATCAGGTAATCTCGAGTTAATTAAAAATCTCGACGGTGATGAAACAATTTTAATTGCTGGTATCAGAGTTATTATTGAAGCGTCCACTCTTCGCACATTCATACATAATCGTCAGCTCATTGGATTGTGAGAGAGAGCTTCGTTCATTCAATTAGTTTTTGATATAGAAATGTTACTTGATGAGACGTTCAAGAAATATGCAACTGAATATTCTCATTTATAAAATATCCGGCCCAAAGGACCGAAATATCCGGCTAGAAGGACCAAACTATTCAACTTCTGAAATGATCAATTGTCAATAACCATTTCAGCTACTTTTGTATCAAGTTTCAGGCAATCAATTCTTTGTAAACTCAGTAATCAACAATTCAACAACTCAGTGTGTGGCAAGGTTTTCTTGGTCCACGGTGTATTATCGATCTTTTGAAAGCGAATGACCTTTAGCAAATCGCTGAACAAATTCAAGCTGTGTATAATTATTCGCGGTAATGGCGAGAAATTGATTAGATACGAAAAAATAGGCGAATATTGGGCAATCGATGACTATTAGTCGAGGCAACGAAGGTTTTAGATTTATGTCTTTCTAACATAGGAACGCTCTGTTTAGTTCTTTAGTAGCATTGCCTTTCTTGGATCTCGAAAAAGACAGAGGAGCTTCTATCAGTTTGTTTGAAAAGTTCTGTCCGTTTAAATGTTATGTGTTTCTGTAGCTCTCTATCTCAATAAATATTTAGACTACTGTTTTCAAAGATAGATAGAAAAGAAAAGAAAGTAACTGGATACGTCCTTTAGTAAGATATGGAGATATTCAGCTAGTTTTTTAACCATCTCACAAAATTCGCCGTGTGTTATCTGCCTCACACATAGTACAGATTAAATATTAATATATTAATCAATTGAATACGAAACTTTGAGAAAGAACTCAAAATAAGTTCCATACTGGTTATATTGTTGCCTGTTTATCGTTTTTTCTATTTGTTTTCGTATACGGTCAAACATGTTTATTGTTTTCTCTGATAGACTCGTCAATATCCAACTGTTTTTTCTTGTTGTACAATATAGTCTTTTTTTATTCATTTAACCAAACATGGTTTGGTCCAAGACAAATTCATAATTTCTAAGACATTGTTAAGTTTCCTATAAAAACGGCTACAGCTTCGATAGGATCTTGTATGTGAAACAGAGTGAGGTCGGTAGCTGGTCGGTTCGACGTAGATGCTTCGATCACTACCTCAATTGACCGCTGTAATGAGACAGCTGGTTAAAGAAAAAACATACAGTGTGGTCCATATGTACGGAATAAATTCATTTTTAGCGATATTATGTACTATGTGAAAAAAACCTGGAATAGGTCGATTTTTATTCTTAAATTGACAACTTACAGTATGAAAATATTATCCCCCTCCAGCACCCCTTTTGAATTATAAGCACCTTGTTGGGAAGGAACTTTAGTCCTGTTCAGCAATGTAAAGTTTTTTAAGTTTGATGCGATCATCACAGAAAAAATCAATTTTTACAATTAAATTAAATGTTCAAAATGACCACCATTATTCACTTCTTGACAATAACCTGATCTATTAAACAGACCATCCCTGTAACACGCTCCTTACTAACTTCGATTCCTGGAAAAAGTCTTTGAAGATAGTAAAATATTAGACAAAAAGCCAAATAAACAATTGATATGAATCTAGTAGGTTGCTGTCATTCAGGTATTTAAAGTTACTAAAAGACTCAGTATAATATTTGTGGGTGTATTAAATTCAACTATGGCTCATTTGTTCGAGACTCAAAGAATGGACATTTTAATTATGAATTAACTGTCTTAAACAAATTTATTTTTAGCAATACTACAACAACACAAATAATTTATATACACCACTTAGCAACTAACGCTTAATTTATCTTCACTATTTGATAACCTTTCTTTAAACGCACCATTCACTTTCTAGCTATAGACTCCCCCTATGGACGGATAGCAGTGTTTATATACCCATAACGATCTTTCTAGATGTATCTAGAGAGGTCTCTGTACTCGCCTAGTGTTTTCCCGGCGTGTCAGGCCGCTTCTTTCGCGGTGATATTATGTGTTTGATTGCTGAAGTATCAGTCAGGGCCGGCTTCAGATTCATTAAAATATATTTTTTCAATTGGTATGTTTGTTTTCAAAAATTGTTGTAATTCATAAACGAGTTGTAATTTGTGTTTTATCTAAAATAAACATTATTATTATAAACAATTAAAAAAATCAGATCAACCATTATAACAGAATGGCATGTGTAGGATCTCTGGAGTAAATCTGACGATGATAACTTTGATACATCATAGAAAAGGTAAAATATGGTTCTATTCAAAAATAGAAGAATCGAATGTAGTGCCCATAACAAGAAATTAAGTTGATGATGGTGGCCTGAAGACGAAACGTCGGATATCAAATCAGAAACACCGTTTATGTAGCAGAGAAAAAATGGCAACGTTGAAGTGCAATTAATTTTCGAATCCTTCGAAGAATAAAGCCAGAATAAACTAAAAACCATTTTCCGAAATTTCTCTTTTTTCCCGGATATCTCCGGATATACTCGGACTTTCAGAACTTTTTCAACGGCATATTGTCAGTCAGGTAAATGCGCAACTTTGCCCCAATTAAACCATCTTCGTATCTCTCATAGTTTTCGAGATCCCAATGGTGAGAATCGAATTTGAAACCCCGTGTATAGAACATGCTTTTGGATATTATCACAATCTAAACGTCCATATAATTCATGAAGGGGACATGCGTGAGAAAATTAAAATTCGATCGCCTCTATTGTTTTTATTTTAATTGCCACATTTGCAATTTTTTCGAATCCGGTGACAACATTCCGTCAACTTCATAAATAAATATCCACTTCAAATTCAGATTCGAATCACATACGCAATAAATGAAATATGGTCGTGACTGAATGCACCAGCGGCAGTGCAAATCATTCATCCAGCAATGATATAGGACGTGTATTTCCATCAGGAATTACTCCCAGTTGTCCCGCATATTATATCGGAATGAAATTTATATTGAACACTGAATTAGATAGGGAAGCCTCGTGTGACTTGGGACTAGTTTATAGGTGAATTCAAATTCAACTTAGTGTGCGTGGAATAATGCAATAGGAGGATAGCATGTTCGTGACTAGTAATTGATAGTTCACTTTTATACAATACAGCCAATATAAGTTTTCTACTTGTGATGCACTGTTTGGAACCTTTGGTGGAGTAATGAATACTACTGGAGTTTTTGCCAACACCAAATCGTTATTTTTAACACCTCGACTCGTGTTTCGATCACCAAGTGGTCATCTTCAAGAGGAAGATTAAACTGGGAAAACTTGCAAGGCCTTTTTATGCTATACAGGTATACCACACTTTTGGTGTCGTAAATTAATTTTACAGTTAACCTTATTTATTAATTTTACAGTATATCCTCATGTAATAGTTTGTTGAATCTAATATTTAAATGTTATAGCTATACAGGCTGATTCACGGTGGATGGCACATTAGACGTTTCTGGTGAACCAGACAACGGATCACTTTGAAAATTTAATGGAGGGCATAT
>WOGP01010949.1:0-10119 GCA_015342065.1 Leptinotarsa undecemlineata
ATCTGTAATGTTTCATGAACGCCCAAAACCCTCCATAATCCATTCTACATGAGTTCACGACAGTAACGCTCACAAGCAAATGGAACGGCAAAAACTTTGCGATGAATAATTTGCTGGCAGCAAAATCAAGAGAGAAATGTAAATATAATTTCGATAATTTTGTGAGTTGGGGAGAGAAGAAAAACATTACTTCGATTTCCGAAAACGTTCTTCTTGTTTATTCCGAAGATTTATGAAAAACTTTAAAACCATTATCATTATGGGTAATTCACTCTATGATTAGAAGTACCCTGATTATCAAGAAAAATGTGGATATCAGCAAATATTCCAAATTATGTTCCTCTCTAAAACGCAAACTTGATGGTTATAAACTGAAGACATCGTCGACGCTTACCACTGAACAAATATTCAATCCATTAAGGAAGCTCCAGATAACAAATATTAGTTTTACAAGGTAACACGACCCCGCTTTTTCTTTCTATTAATTTTTTATGAACTTTTTGCAACATTTTTTTAAATACTAAGACCCAACATAAATGTTAAAACTTAATTATTCAACCTCACCATCCAACATCCAGCCAGACGCCTTTAAAGCAAAGCCCAATTCCGATAATGGGGAATGTTCCTCAATTTGGGTTATTACAAAAAAGGCAAGTTTGAAAAAATAAAATTGAGTTTAATTCATGAGTTTTTCAAGTTCACTTCGAAAAGTATTCAAATGTTGGGTTTTAATTTTTAAAGGGATTTGTTTCTCATTCACATATTGGCAACAGCGCCTAGAATGCTAGATCGGAGTTCAGGTTAGTAGTATGCTAGAAGAAGAAGAAGAATCATGTCAATAGTGTCAAATTAAGGCACAATATAAATTATAATTTAGTACCATCTCCACAAGCCACATACACAATAGTTGTTTTGTTATTTATTTATATAGAAGAAGATAGGTTAGGTGCACAAAATGTCATATGTCACAGAATATCTCGGAACTTGGAACATAAGTAAACATAACCTCTGAAATATGTCATCTTTGTTTGTCTCATTCAGGTAACAGATTCATTGTCCTTTTAAAACTTGGTACCTCGTCTTATATTTTCAAGTGACGTTTTGGTTTTGTGTGTGTTAATTTGAAGGAACTCCACGAATTACTGATATTGATCATAATGGCATTATATAATATAACTGATAGAAACAATATAATAAAAATACCTGTGTGGGTTCTTTTATGTGCTTTTAGATGCGAACTTTTAGTATACACTTTATGACAGCCGGCAACATCACATCTGTGAATTTTTCTTCTTCGTATCGTTACTTCGGGAGTCCTGCTATCTTCGTAAATGTTGTTGTTGTTGATAGTGGTAGATTTACTTGGCACGGAGTCATGGATGGAAGGTCTTCTTATTGATCTGGAATATAAAGTTTTTAATGTTTCCTTGAAGAAAACCATTTTCATAAAAATACTTTCATCAACACTTGAACGAAGCTTTGGCAATTAGGAAAAAACATAAAATTCGTACATTTACGATCGTTTTCAAAACTACGAAACGAGACTTGTTACCATATATCCGATTTTGACATGTAGATACACGTATGCTTCCTTTTCATAGTCTTGGTGGTTGTGGGGACGTAAAGAGTAACATAAGGATTCATCAGTACTACATGCGATTTAACAATTTTACTGTTTGTTTATTTGTTTTAGTCAAATTTAGTATTCGAAGTTTGACTCTCTTCCTGTTGACAGATTGATCTGAAATTTTGTGCACACATTTAATACAATTCAATAAATTATGTATCATTATAAATCCAAAATGCCAGATTAAATATCGTTTCACAACTATCTCAATATGGATTTCAAATGGAGAGGTTTTACTAGCAGAATAGTAGTACACTATGAAAAAGATGCAAATTCAAGATGACCGCAGCTACAAAATGGCGGATTACATATTACCTTGTAATACAGAGGCACTAAAGGAACTGAACAAAATGAGAACAATTCAGAAACAAAATCAGAAACTGAAAACTTGAAACTAGCTATTGTACAGTGAAATACTTGTTGCAGTTCAATGAACTGTTTAGTGAAAATCTCAAAATAAAGTTTTACTTGAATACGTTATAGATGTTTATGAAGTATCGGCCAATTCCATCACATATTTATGTATTCTGTATTTAGCTTGCAAAAACTACTTTTTTACTTGAAAGTGCACTAGTTTTCATGACAATTTATCAGGACCATTCTGAACTCAATGTAACACACGTCATTATTCCAGACATCTGAATGACTTTATAAGGGTGTTCTGTTTGCAAGGTTTTAAATCAAGAATATAGGTATACTGCTGGTTATAGGTCGAGTACCGTTGACGATAGGTTTCAAGAATTCTTTTAATTTATAATTTTTTAACTTGAGAATACACGACGTGATAGTTCGTACTGGCACCTCAGGCGTAAAATGAATCAATTCAAAATACTTTCCCAACACCAAAACAAAAAAAATTACGCTTTCTCGAGAGATTTCCAAAGGCATTGCTACATTTTTTCATCCGTGGGTTGACCAATAATTGACTACACTGAATAGTCAAACTTAACTTTATTCCACTATAAATACAACAAACATTTCAACTGAAACTTCAACTATTATTTGAATGTCTATCGCCTTACTAGATCACTTCGCATACCGCACTGTAACGTCCATTTGACTGTGTCGATATGCTCGCAGGTAGCGTTTAAATATCATAATCGAAGAAATTTCGCCGAAGTTCTGTCGATGTCGGTAGCATCATTCTCGCTGCTTCTCGAGTGGCGGGAAATCATCGGGCATTCGCGCGCTCTTAGCTACGTCACGGTTGGTTTATGGTTACCACTGGCGGCCGGCGTTATTTTCTTTCGGGCATGATTTAAAACAGTATATTCGATGAAATAGGTGGTACTCTTCCCTCACAGCATTATGCTTTTGAAAAAGAAGACACTTTTCCATAAAAATGTATTGAAGATTGTATTGATCTTTTCTACTCTTTATATTACCGGAATTCACAAAACAGATCTGCAGAATTTTTCTTTTTGATATCTGGAACGAGTTGATAGGTCACTTCTTTCAAAGTGACATTACGTATCACAACTGAACTTGGTTTGATATTTTGAAGAATATGCTAAAAAAAATATTTCGTCGTCTCACAAGAGAAACGGACGAAGTTAATCTTCTTGCAGAAAAAAAAATCTTGTTAAGTTCTGGAATTTACAAGGTCTCCAACCAAGACAGATTTACCAGATATTATTGCGAGCCCAGCTCCTGAATACTTTCCTATCACGGGTTTTTTAGTTTCTGACCTTTTTTTATTGATATTGTTTTCACGGTAATGTATTTTAGTATGTGATGTGATACAGTTTGGAAAGGAGTAAGAGTCATATCCCTAACAGTAGCTCATTTAGCTGAAAGAGAAAGTCTATAAAGAACTGACTAGATTAAAATAAATATCTTGAACTTGACTAGACTGAAATATGATAAAACTGACCGATACTTTCAGACTATTGGAATTTCAATCATTTTCCAATAAATGGAAGGTAAATTCATTTTGAAAACCGTCGTTACCAATTCGACAGGCACTAAATCTAAGGTTTCGTTGTCAAACCTACCTTATAATGAAAATATTTTATTGATATCTATCTATCTGTTACTCACATGGATGCGTCCTTTATCCTCTGCAAAGCCATGAGAGCTGCTGTTGATGTTAGAGATCGAGTGTGGTCTGCTAAAGATAGGCTGATGTCTTGAGGGCTTATCACATTGCATTTAGGAATCTCTGAAAGAAAGATAAAACTTTAACGACTTTTTTCCTTAGTTCCTTCTTGAAATTAGGGCTGTTACTCATTGCGAAAATGTTTCTAATGCGTTCAAGGTGAACTACAAACTTCATCACTATTTGTAAAAATTGAAGGTAATTGTTAAACTGACCTACATCACGCAACAAAAAATAACACTAGCCAAAAAATAAGAAAAAAAATTGCGACTAATATTATAATGGCTATACATGAGAGTTTAAAGCATCCTGACTGAGACTTCAACATCAAAATTTTCCATCACGTAAAGATTTTGAGTTATAGTTGAGTTGGTTTTATTTTATACAAAAATTTTCACATATTATAGGGAAATAAAAGATCAAAACAAGAAAAAAACAATATATTTTGAGGATAACACACTTTATTTACAGTACACAAGAAAAAACATTAAAATGAAGTCTTTTGTTTATAACGTTTTTGCCAATGTTGACTTTTGTTTATGTTTCATCGTTTTCCCTCATAAGGAACCAACAATAATGCCCCATCATTGCTGCATCCCATCTGCCTTTCTCCATTGTCAGTATGTCTTGGTGGAACCTTCCCCTTTTTCGTCATTGCCAACAACCAAATTTTCTGGTAAAAATTCAACTGGGAGTACAAGACATTGATTTTGAAAGACATGCGACATCCTATTCTGCAGTAGTTTTCAAGTAGTTCTTCTACAAGTGTTTCGTACATTTTCTACTTTCTTGTTCCCTAAAAACTCCGAAATAATTCTTTTGAAAGAACTCTACTCAGCTGATTCAACATTACTTAAGTTTTGATCAAACTGTTGATCACTTACTAGTTTTCCAATATGTGGTCCAACAAATATACCTTCCTTGAAATTTGAATCACTTAATTTTTGAAAAACGTGTTTTTTGTACTATTGCGTACATCGAGTTCAAATATATATGCGTTTACAGGAGTCAACTTCTTTTATTAACAAATATAACAATAATATAATACTCTTAATGTTCGCGAGTTTATTCACCTCGCTTCTCTAATACTAACTCATCACTACTCACGTTAAACCAATATTGATGATCCGATTGTCAACCTTCTACTTTTATAGTGGTTCTGTATTTCTGGTATTTTCTGGAAACTTCGAGTCTCGAAAGTTCGAAATGCGGTGCTACAAGTCTCATATACAGCGGAAGCATATTCGAATACTGGTTAGAGCCGTTGTGTTGTCGGATTTTAAACAATTTTCTCAATTTAGGGGAAAAGCAAATGTGAAATTCGTGTTCATTAAATTTTTGTGAAAAAAATCATAACACAAAAATGGGTTAGGAAATTTTTACTATCATTTTAGCAATTAGGGATCAAACATTAATGAAAAACCGCCTTTGGCATTACAGTCGTAAATTGACTGTAAACTAGTGTAATCACATTTGGAAGTAATATAAAAAACGAAATACTGTTCCTACAACATATTGAGTTATTTTTGTTTCTGAAATAACTGTCTGTTCGAACTTGTCCCAATCGTAATTTTTTTGTAATTGAAAAATTAGGAAAAAAATTATACTGTAAAAAATTATTTCACAATCAATTATTACTATTGAATTTGATTTTGAAATCTTCACCACTTATTTCCCAAGACATATAATTTCTTATTAAGATTTGTAAGACAAGTTTACAACAGGGATCCAGATGCCTATGAGAGCTTAGAAATAAGTAAACATAATATTATGAATAACGGTGGTGGAACAGTACCTAATTGTTTACTATATAGCTTATTGAAATAATATTTTTACTTATCAGATTCACCTGACTAGTAGATAAGGCAACATTGTGAAATTAATTTTTAGACAATTAAGGCGCAGGTACCTAGCAAAAGTATCTATGGTATACGTATGTATATTTATTTTAATCCTCCTCTTGAAGATGATCACTTGGTGATTGAAACAATACGTGTCGAGGTGTTAGAAATAACGATTTGGTGGTGGGAAAAAACTCCAGTAATATTCATTACTACACCAAAGGTTCCAAACAGTGCATTACAAGAACATAAACAATAACAATAAGTAACAAACAAATGCATATTTTACCAGAAATTGAAAAAGTCAAAAATGATTTTATAATGTATAATGAATGAACAGTTGCGTACAGACTCCAAACTCAAAACCCCACATCTTTGTTTTCTGGAGAAACAGCGGAAGGCATGATCTAGAATCCTAACTCCTATGAAGATGTATCACTTTTCTGGGATTCAATTCAAGTTGGAAAAGCTCTAACCAAGTCCACTTCAGTTTCCCCAAAGATATAGACTGAGATCGAAACCTCAATCACATTTCTATTAGCAATTACGTTTTTCTTCGACAGTTCCAATAACCAAATATGCCTTGGTGAAGCATTGTATTTGTCAAATATCGGTTATATGATGGTTTTTGTAAAACAGATGCAGATGGACGAAAATAGTTTTGAACGAATAGGTTTGTAGTGAGATAATCACAGACATGGTTTATAAACGTCATCGCAATGACGTTTGTTATGGAATATTAAATATGATATGATATGCTTGGTAAAATATTAAACTTCATAATATGTCTCATATTCAATAATATTTTTGAAACAGACGAAAATACGTATTTTTCCATCAGTAGTTACCTCAAATACATTTTAAAAACTTCATTGCAAATATGCAATAAGATCAAATATTTTGATTTTCATAAAACGAATCATTTATTCATCATCGTCATCTGAAAGATGTGTGTTTTGTGATGTTATATATGATTTATATGTTTGAAATATTTGGTTGAGTTTATTTTCAGATAATGTCCATGAATGTTTACCTTGCAAGGTTGTTTATAATCTATGGTACGTCGTTTTTTTCTCATATAACATGTATAATATGAATTATAATTATTGAAAGGTGATGCAAGTCAATCACATGAGCCTAATGACGCCATTTTATTTTCATTTATATTTTGTATGATGTTGATATTTTGTATCTACCTCATGGAAAGCAGGTAGAAAATGTAATATAGAATAAAGAAAATACTTTTATCTAGTTTCTACTGTGTTTATTTATTCGTTACGACCGGTTTCGGCTTATTAGGCCATTTTCAAGTCCAAGTGACTATATGATGTTGTGTACTATGAAGGCCTTTCGAAGCAAACATATCTGGGTTAAAAGATTGACATTTTTTCACGACCTGTACAGAACTAATCGATATCCATTTGGTATCGAATATTCACACTCACCTTAGTATTTTTAAGTAATTGTATCCCAAAATTATGCACTTGTCCTTGCACTCTCAATAATGAACCATAATTTTGTCTGGATCAATAAAATATCGCCACAGGTGAAATAATATTTATTTAATGACCACCAATCAATTCTAATGAGTCTTTTTATTAGATATGAATGATTTTTATCTTGTATCCATCGGCAAATGAAAATTATTGTCGAGTCTATAAATCATATTTAATAATGATATGTTCCAGTTAAGGTAAGTTTGATCAAGGTTCTTTGTTTGGAGACCACGTTGACACTAATATATTTGAGAGATAAAATATTGGATGGGAAATGTTTAATTCCTATCCCAACATCGCATACTCCTATATGGGAAAATCCAATACCCGTCTTAGTATTAGATATAGGCTTAGTTAATTTTTTCATTTCGATAAATTACTTTCAGAGAATCAATCATCAGAAACTGTTATTTGAAAAATACTTTATCGCATACAGGGTAGTCAAATAAAAATGAAATGGAGCTGTTTCCAGAAACTGCGATAATATTTGGATAAATACGCAGTCTCGTCTATTTTTTATTTGAAGAAAACTTGGGTGGAAGCCCCCTAAATAGTTTTACAACATTCGGTGCCGAGTAAGTTATTTTGAAGACCCTGAAATTCTCTTCACATGACATTATGAAATACATTCATTCAACTGAGCTTACTGCTCAAATAATTGAATGCCTCTGGTGCAGGTGTATACAATGATATCAACCTGCCTAGAGTTCTATGCGATCGTATTACAGACCGTATTTATTTGTGAAGAAACTGATGGAAAATAACCTCTCACGTGAATCAATGAAATACTTTGGGATATCCAAGCAGTTCTCATGATAGACCTTCTCTCTTCGAAGGTGCTAAGTGTAAAAAAAACGATTTGAAATATCGCCAAAAAAAACCTCTTTACCGGCACATCGCCCGCCCTTCAAATCTCCTGAAGAGAATGGTATATTTACAGCTTTACTTTAAAACGGCGCGGAATTACTTTCACCCTTTCTCATGAAATTGTATAGAGCTAGTCTGGCGTGGAATTACATATCACACAGTTGGTTGACAGCAACACAGGTGCATTAAGAGGGCCGCTAAGACCCTAACCCCAAATCTGTAGCACCTTACATCTTTCCTATTGAAGAAACTTGGGAGAATACTGGCTATTCGACAGATTCAGGCTTACACAGGCTTATAGTGAAAATCACTCGACCGCTCGACGAAAAAAAAAAATATTGCAGTGGTGGTGTTTCTCCATATCGAATGTACTACCTAAGTCCATTAGTCCTAGCTGAAAATACTCTGAATGGATCTATGCAATACTCATTAGCAGAATCACTTGAATGAAATGAACAAAAATACTTTTGTCTAAATACCACTGGAACATTTTATTTATACGACCGGTTTCGGGTTTGATCCCATTATCAAGTATAAAACTGAAACCTGAATTTTGAAACATTTATTTTATGGAATTTTCAGGTATATTCCAAGGACAGGTATTTGAGAGACAGGATGCCAACTTAAAATATCATCCTGAAAATTCTAGGGGTTGTTAAACTCATAAATTCAAGAAAGGAGACCTACATGAATCAAGTTGCTCGTTTAGGGGTATATGTTTCTGGTTTTTAATTGATTATATATTTATATTTTCTGGTGAGAAAGTGATGACTCTTTTTTGGGATAGTCATGGAGTTCTTTTAATCGATTATCTTCAAAAAAACCATTACAGAAGCATACCACACATCATTACTTGACAAGCTGAAGGCAGAACTTGCGGAATATGGCCAGTTTTGCAGAATAAGAAAATCCTGTTTTACCAAAACAACGCACCTACTCACACCTCAACGGATACCATGGCGAAAATCCACGAATTACGGTTTGAACTGCTTGACCATCCGACTTACCCACCATTATCTATCCCCAAGCGACTTATTTTTGTTCCTTCATACACTGTGTTATCTCCAAAGTATGCATCATGCGGGAAACTTATTTATTAAGGTTTTTTTGACAAAAAGTTATTCCTGGTAAAAGTTTGTGTATCCCCTAAAACACGCACCAACGAAATATAGTAAAACACACGTAATATACGAGGAGCCTTCAAATATTTGATTTTGAGACAAAAAGTAAAGTACTCTTATTTTGAAAAATCTTGGGAAAAGTTATTTAGAAGAGTAGTTCAGCATTGAAAAATACATCCAGATTTGAAGTCAAGGCCATCTAAGTGAAGTCTTATTTTTTTCATCCTTTTTTTTTAAATGGGGACTACGAAAAAAAATTTGCCAAAAAGATAAATAGACATCCTGTATACGACGGTTTATTATAAAAGCCTATGATATTACAAATTACACAACGATTGTGTTAACCACGGTCATTTTTTTTGAGGAGTAAAATAATTTTCAAAGTTTTTGGTGCAAAGTTATGTTAATTTTTCGTTGAGACCGAAAATTACTCAAAATTATATAACAGTATTATAACAGGAACTTAATATTCAATAATATCAAATCACAAAACATCAAAATAAAATAAGTATTTCGGAACAAACTCATTGATTTTCTGGAGATTTTCTTGTCCTAAATAATTCTTATATTCGCTTTGAAAACAAAAGCATGTTTCAGAAAGAAGTAGTCTACATCTCAGTATGATGTCCATCCCGCAACATGCACAGTTGGGTTCTTCTTACACAATCCTTGACTGCATTCGTAATGTGTTGAATGACTCTGACATGTTCTCTACCCCTAAAAGGACGATAATTCTAACCTTCGTTCTTCAATAAACCCCATAAGAAGAAATTCATTGGGGTTAAATCTCGTGAGCGCGCTAGCATTGGATACTCTGAGTAAGGTCATATCCATTTTCCAATAAATGTTTCATTTAAGAATTGTCGTATTGCTACACTACACTAAACACTAATGATACCAAATAAGTGATGCTATCTAAGTGACATCAAATTCTTTCTCTTTGTCTACGCGGCATTTAAAATTGGTAATAATAATCTGTTTTTCCGTTAATCAGTTGCCGCCCCCATACGAACGACAACTCTCAGAAGTTGAGAAACTTGTGCGAGCTAAGGACTAACGAGGTCTTACC
>WOGP01010950.1:0-10119 GCA_015342065.1 Leptinotarsa undecemlineata
CACTTCATAGAAACAGTGTTCTAATAAAATATTTTTCACTTCACGTTTGAAATCATGAAGATTTGAATTTTTGATGTCAGTATGGAGTTTGTTGTAATACGTGTTGCATGCTTAAAAAGTATAGTTATAGCTACAAAATATTCAAAAACATATTTAGAATTGCAATTTCTTCTTATTAGAACCACTTACCATTTCTGACTGTCATTATTTAGATCTTTGAAAAAAGAAGTTAGTATTTTATTTTTCGAGAATATGGTTGACTGCTCTAAAAATTCAACGAAACTCTCAACTCAACTTCAACCCAGGTTTTCGATAAAACTTTACGAATGACGGTCAATATATTTTATCCTAATTATCAAACACGAAAATTTTTGTCTGAGAACAAAATTTGTATAATTACGAAATTGGGCGTTTTTTACTCGAGTAAGCTTGGTGCACAATGAATATATTTTAATATAATGTCCAAAATATAGAAATGATAATATAAACTTGACAAACTTGGTACCAAAATCAAAATTTTAGAATTTGTGTGAAATATCACAGAATCATTTATTCCCGAATTTTATGATTACTTCTGGAAAACATTAATCGATGACAGCATATGTCATAAGCACCAATCTGTTTTAAAAATCTGTTTTTCCGTTAACTAGCTGTCGCACCCCTACGAACGACAACCCTCAGAAGTAGAAACTGGTGCGAGCTAAGGATTAACGTGTGATTCCTAACACGTTTGATAACTTTGATTATTTAAAACGCATTCAATCGCTGTAAAAGTTGTCCAGCCTTCAGTTTTTCTATTATTCTTATACTTTGACAAAAATAATATTGAAAAAAGTAATTTTAGTCAGTCACTCCTATAAAATCTTTCAGAATCACATTGTTTTCATGGACACTAGACGAATATGCAACATAAAATCACCGTGATGCAATTGACCATAAATGAATCTCTCTTCATTTTTTAATTGCTAGAGTTTGTGTTTCTACTTTTTGTCTCAAGTTCTTATGCTTATGAATTTGAACTCAAAGTTGTCAGTCTACAATTAGAAATACACAAATGTGCAATAAACTCAAATATAGCTACGATAGCTAAACAAAGATTTAAGTAAAAATGTTAATAGCATTCAACTTTTAAAAATATACAGGAAACCATTGTATTCCACTGAAATATTACTAGCTTGAAAGATTCGTACAAAACATATATAAGATTTAATTCTCAAAAAACATCAGATAAAACATAGCCCTCTATTACTAGCTCAAAACATTGACACAACACATTGGAATTGTGATCAACTATGCCTGTATCATCCTGAATCACTGAACTTGACAATTCAAGTTCAGCGATCGGAATAAGAAGCAATGACCCATCCAAAGAGAGAGTTCACGGGACTCGTAAACCTATAGATTCTGTCACATAGGTATGCTGTGATTCTGTGTTTGAGTTTGTTTTTTCGTTTCGTGATGTTGGTATTCATATACTGTATTCGTATTTAGCTAATTAGTTTTTAAAAATCCGTTGAAGTTAAAAGCGGTAGAAGTTTTAAACATTAAGCGAACCCAAAGGCTCTTTAAGTTTCGACAAATTTTATGGACTAATCACAAAGTTAATAACTGTCTATATCTGTGATGAATTATAAAAGTGAATATTGAGGAGAAACCTGCAAGATGAATTCTAACCTTATAACAAATACTTTTACTTTTAAAGACCTTCTTTTGAAAAAACTCTATTATTCAGTGATATGCAGTGTTTTTTCACAACTTATTGTATTATTGACCTATGTATTTATATCAAATTTCAATATCGCACATCCATCAGACTGGATATTGTCAACGGTGAACACCTTCCTGTCTTTGAGCACATGGCTGTTTGTAATACCTTTCATCACGATCATTTTCGCTCAAAGCATTATTTGCTCCAAAGACTACATCTCCAAACCTAGCTATTGTTCTACGAGATTCCAGCAATTCATATCAGCTTTCTCGATTCGAAACCTGATCCTTTTGGTGTTGAACATAATAGTTGGAACCGCTTCGGTATGGATGTTTCTATCGCTTGGAGGGGAGCATCAAAATCTCACCAGCAACTGCAAAGGTCAGAGTTACTGCTTGAATGAGGGTTTGCTTTATCTCATATCCAGTGGTTTTTGGACAGGTTTCTATTACTTTGTAAAGGTGTATATTTCTGAGAAACATCTAGAATTTCCCGTTATTCATCAAAACAAAGTACTGCAGCTCAAATCTCAATTAATACCATTAATCAAGGAAAGTTTAATAAAGTCTGTTTGGCCTTTGCTTTATTTTGTCTTTTTGTATACATTATGGGGAAATATGTTTTACCAAAATTTAAGAGCAACTTTTGGTCTTCTGGAAGGAGAAACCAGTGATGGATCTTTCATTTACTTGAAGTTGTGGATGTTCGGCACAATATATTACTTCAATATGAACATGATGCGATTTTTCTTCAATCTATTTCTTACGGAGCCTGTGGAATTTCCTCCATGCAAACAAACGGACGATTCTTTGCGCCTTCAAGATTTCATTCATACATCGGATTTTCCTATAGTACAAAATTTGGCTTGTCTGGATCTCTTCAACCTGGCTCAATGGTCAAAGCAGAGAAGGCAAGTGTTTTTCACACTCTCACAACCTGGAGGACATCCCCACATTTGGAACTCTTTAGTAGAAAGTGTCTTGAGGTTATTAACTGAATATACAGAACTTTTGAGTAAGTCCACCGAAAGTATGGAAAAAGTTTCCAAACCGTTGCCACAAGTGCCTATACAAAGTCCTATTAAGTACCAAAACCTCCGTAATATGTCTTGCTCATCCAATATGATGACGGACATTGTTGATATTACACATACATCTGTACCAGTTGTATCATCCGTGAAAGCTGCAATGGATAAACTCCAAGAAAAGATAACAAGCGTGTTCGCAATATTGAAAGTTCTTCTTGGAATCAACTTTTTATTTGGGGAATTGCCTCAAGCCAATATCCAAAAGTGCCTTGCCAATGGACTCACAATAATTTGGACCTGTCAAGGGATATCGGATTTGGCATGTGCTTCAATTACAGAAGATAAGTATGGAATTGTTCAGAAGGATATACCAGCAATAGTCAGTACTCTGGTAAAATTGAAACAGAATTTAGACAAACTGAACAAAATTAGTGTTCTATCCAAAAAGATTGTGGGGTATGATGACTTCAACTATAAGATGAAAGGGGCTGTATCAGCGGCTGTTAAAAGAAGTTTATTCAATATATGCAGGACTTTCGGAAAGTTTATGAGTGAATTTCCTTTGAATAAAGATGTTGCCTTGTATTTGCAAACTATTTATAAAAGCTAGTGTAGTATACTATTATGGAATAACTCTTATTTATTATTATTATTTGTGAATTTACATTTACTTTTTATTGTTAATTAGTGTTTGGAAGTTGGATTATACTTTTATTTATGTTGGTAAATTAAAATTCAACATATTTTTTCACTGAATATGTACTCATTTTATACTGGTAAAAATAGTTTTCTTTTTTTAACTTTGATCATAGATAATAGTTATCAACAACGTTAAATAAAAGATAATGGATATAATTTATATAATTTTTTCTTCAATAAAATCTTCAGAAGCTCAACAGTTATAATGAATATAAGGATGAGATGTAATAAATTTCTATAGAAAATACTGAAGAACCTATTTTTCAAACATTTTTTGGTGAATTTTGTAGAATGGTCATATCTCACTGAAAAACTGTTCACACAAACTAGTTTTCCTTCTTTACTATGAGATGTCGCCCCTATCTTTGAATCCTAGTTTTTTTTAAAACTTATAAATAAAATTGTCATATGAAAAAAGAATTTTAACCTATCCAATAAAGGTCATGTTAAATTGACCAGCTTCTCCTATTAGAAATTATTTTTATATCCCAATTACTATAGGATATTCATGTTAAGAAGAGAACGACGTCACAAGATGACAAGTAACGGCGTTGTCAACATGTTCACTATTTCGAACTTTGAAACTTTTTTGTACTGTTTTGTTTTATTGCTATTAACCTTACTTTCTATTAATTTATTTAGTTGAAATAAAACTTTGTTGAGACTGTTTCGACAATGCTTTAAGCTTATTAAATATACGCAGGTCTTATCAAAAGAAATGATTAGTTCTGAAAAGAAAGACTGACAGTTTTCTTTCGACTCGGCAACGTTTGAAATTTTACTATCAGTTGAGCAACTTACAAAATGAAATTTCATTAGTTTCATTGCTATTGAAAGCATTTCATTGGAAATTTTAATGTTGTTATATTGGATATACAAAATTTTCAAAAATGACGTCATTTTCTTCTTAATGTGAATATCCTATATTTCTCTTAAAATAACTTTCCCATACGACTGTTACCTGTCTCTCATTTCACTAATCAAGTTAGCATCATCAGATGACAGAACCTCAAATTTTTTATTAGACTTATTTTATAGCAGTGGTGCCAATTCTACCTCATCATAGCTGATAAACAATAAATTTAGATAGCCTTTGCGTAACCCTCCACAGAATAGTAATTACGTGGTAGGTAGAACCACAGACTACAGATTACAATCAGTATTCTGTGGGTAGAACCACAGTGTATCCATATTAAAGAGAACATGACAAGTAATGAAGTAATGAACCTTTTTCCTGAAGTACGAAAAATTACTTACTACCAGCGCTAGTAGGTACAAACACTGCCTAATATAAACATAAGGTACAAAAAGCACAAAAAAAAACAATGTTTTTAAGACAAGCTGTTCCTGGAGCAAAACTAAAATTTGCAACTGTAAAGGATAACAATGTTGCAACATTAAAACGTTGGCTTGCATGCCGTTATTTAAAAGTAACTGGAAAAAAGTGAATTAATAGACAGGTTACTAACTACACAGACTCTAGTAAAAGAGTAGCGGTAGATTCAAACTGTAATAAAAGAAATTTAAAATAATTATGAATTTCAGATTTATTTCCGAGTAAAATATGAATCAAATATATAATGAAATAAATTTAATTAAGTATAATAAATGAATATGATTTAATAAACGATTGAGGTTATATCTTATTCTAATCAATTTCAATTAACTATGAAAAATTTACTATCCATTTCATATTTACAGCATACATATGAATATTTTTTAATTTTTTACACTGTTGAATCCACTCTCCTCGAAGCATTTATCCATTTCTTACCTCATATTAATATGAGGTTTTATAAATGGTATAAAAAACACGTTTTCTTCCTGATATCGATTATGCGACGTACAATTCGCAAAACAGCAATGCTTTGTTGGCATTATACTAGCACAAAATAATTTTTAATAACAGATTTATATTTTTAAATTATAAATTAATATTACGTAAACAATACTGTTTTACATATGAATAGTTTATTGTTTGTCCCTACTACTAGTGCTGCCTCTCGTGACACTTTCGCTGTATTATTCTCAGGAAAAAGGCTCATTAGAAAAGGTTACTTTAATTACAACCTTAATAAATATACTCGAAATGGCTTCATGTTAAATATATTCCAGACATATAAAAAATAGCAAATTCATTCAAAAATAATTTCATTTTGGAAAATATAAAAAATATTTCAAATAAATTTATTTATTATTAAAAGGTATGCTCAAATACAAAGCTTGGCTCACCATTCAAATTTTTATTGATTCCTGATCTAAATAATCATCACTGAAACAATGACGAAATATAATATTTAGTAGTACAAAGTTGTAATTTTACTTTCGAATTTTTTTTCAGAACTTCAATTATTTCCACATATTCATTTGACTTTGACTTGGACTGAAAAAATCTTGTTTTTGATAAAATGTATCTTAACTTCAGAGTTTCAATGAACTCATATACATGGATTTCAAAGGTGATACATTTCAAAAATAGTGTCACTACTATTTTTCGGGTTTGAAAGCCGTCGTTTTTTTATTTCTTTCTGACGTTTCGCAGGTCCGAATGGCTAGCTTCTTCAGAGGTTTATACATCTTGAGTTTATCTCCGATGACTGGGTATAACGACTGGCTAAATCGTATTTATGTTGATTCAGGTAGTTTGGTATTCTAGCTGGATCAACGAGTACGCTTACGCAGTCGTGTTACGCAGTTATCGGAGATAAACTCAAGATGTATGAACTTCTGATGAAGCTAGAAAAAATTCCAAAAATCCACGGCCTTCAAATCCGAATAAAAATACTGACACTGAAAACTTCGGCCGCAAAAGCCTTAACCATTTTGTCATTAAAAGAAAATGCAAATTTCCAAATCGTCTGAATTTTTATATCAATTAGCGGTATTATGGGTTTTATAATGCAAAATGCCCACTTTTCCTTCATCTGTGCGAACACGGTTATTTAACCTCTGCTCCCGAGAGGGAGAGGAAGGCTTTTGACACTAAAATGCAACAAGTCCAAAGGAGCTTTCAGACGAACAGCGGGAGCCACCACGTCTCGGGAGACGTGAAAACGACTTTTCCTAGTTGACCCTTCAAACTACAATGGCAGATTACGATGTGGAGCTGTTAATTAGTACTATCTGCGATGGACCCGCTCTTTGGGATGAAAGTCTCGACATTTCAAAGGACCAAAATGAAGTTGGAAAAAGTTAGATGGAAGTCTGCAAGGTGCTCAACGTAGATTTCGCAACTTTATCCATCCTATTTTTGATCGTTGACGTTTCTGTCGTAGAGATTGTGTCGAACAGTAGAGAAGGTGTACGGCAACAACTCACGTACGATCGATCCATTCTACGACTGACCTCAAGGAGTCAAGAATTAAAAAGGTTCCCGGTGTGAATGGGCGGTAGGTAGGAGCGAGAAACGTGAAGAAGTGAAGAAACGTGGAAGAGTCTTTAGTGTAGCCATTTACTCTCATAAGTAATAGGATAATAATAATAATAATAAAAATTAATTGCTGTTAGTCTCGCTAAAACTTGAAAACGGCTGGTCCGATTTGGCTAATTTTGGTTTTGAATAATTTATGGAAGTCGAGGGAAGATTCAAAAGGTGGATTAATATGGAAAAATAATAATAATGAAAGAAGTCAAGAACGGCTGCACCAATTTTTATGATTTTTATATTTTTGGATTTGTCTTAGTTGGGAATAAGATAATAAGTATTAAAAATATGATATTTCATCGATTGAAATAATGATAAAAGAACTCGAAAATAGCTAGATTGATTTTTATGACTTTTGTAGCTTTGGATTCGTCTTCGTTGGAAATAGGATAATAAGAAATTAAAATATGATATTCAATCAATCAATAAGGTAACAAGAACGGCTGGACCAATTTTTATGATTTTTGTGATTTTAGATTTGTCTTCGTCGAAAATGAGGTAATAATAAATAAAACAATAAAAATAATAATAATATTGGTCGATGGAGTATGCTGTCAGCGACGTACGTAGGTAGTTCACATCATATGCATGAATATGCGCAAGACTCAATGACATTTCTTCATTAGGGTAGGCTAGATCTCTTCATTACTTTTACGTGTGCTCCAAAATGGATTGAAATTAGCCAAATGTTGCTTTCATCGCACATGTATTCAGGCAAAAAGTGCGGTCCCTGATGAACTACAGAGTTAAACAACGCATCTATGAAGTAAATTGATGCTGGATGTATTCTATAGAATGGCAGAAAACGAGGTCTGCCGCACGCACACATTATTATGTGGTTAGTTGAAACAATTCGACCAGACGAAATAGATGATACAGAAAATGCATGTTTTTCACACGGTCAGTTGTACGTGGCATGTTGACGAGTCGGAAAACCATGTGTGCCTTATTAGTTCTTACGCCTGATAAAAAAACGAAAAATGTCGTATAGAACAAGGTGATTCACTGAAGAGTGGACTCTTCCTACCAATTCCCATTTGTTTTATTATGCACCTTATCAATTTATCTTATTATACTTAATGACTTTGTATCAATTTTAAAATCCCAAATCTGCTCATTCATTGACTGCTAGGCGGAACGAAGTTCGCCGGTCCTCTAGTATTTATAATAAAAATGAATACTTGCTCACAGCTTGAGAACGGCTATACCTCGATAAAGTGAAATTTTCTCGTATAAAACTTAGCATTCTCGTTTATTGACAGTTGTTGGCACGAAGAATGTACATTTTTATTTTTCTCACATTATACATGAAAGCATAAGAAAGTATAAAAAATCTATTTATCCAATCCTAGATATTCAATAATTTGGCACATTTCAAGATACTCTTTCACTCCGATGCATATCTAGGACATATTGGTAAATTTAATTACAGGATATATTAATATGATTGCTATTTTTTTCATGGAAATTTAATCATGATCATTGAAGTATTTTCACATATGAGTAAATACGTTTTGAAAGGTTTGGAATATTCACTTAATTTATAAATACGGATATTAATCAGTGACTCCGATTGCACTCTGAATTTCAAAGTAGACCACACACACCTACAAGAGGAATTGTCTCATTCTGAAATAACCTTTGTACAATATATATCGACCTTTTTCAAGGTATTCTACGGATTAAAATAAGAACGAAAGTATTGTCGAAATTAATTCCTCCGCATTGACGTCATGGTGCGATTTTTTTTATTAGGCTCCACCTTATTTTCGAATTATATATAAACATGGAAGAAATTTGAGGAATCATCAGTTTCTGTCAGTCAGTTTGTACACTCGCAACACAGACCTTTTTTACTAAAATGTTCAAATTGGTGGTGTTGTCCGCTCTCGTAGCCGTAGCCGTAGCTAAACCCAGTGGCTTGGCACATTCCGCCTTGGCTTACTCCTCTCCAGTAGTGGAAGTAGTACCTGGTGCCGTGAGCCACAGCTACAGAAGTGATGTGATCAGCAAACCAGTAGTTGCCACCTATGCTGCCCCAGCAGTGGTTGCTGCCCCCATTGTTGAAAAAGTTGTAGCTCCAGTAGCAGTGTCCGCTGCAGTAAGTCACAGTTACAGGAAAGACGTCATCAGCAAACCAGTGATTGCCGCCTATGCTGCCCCAGCAGTTGTTGCTTCCCCAGTTGTTGAAAAAATCATTGCTCCAGTAGCAGTTCCATCAGCTGTCAGCCACAATTACAGAAGTGACGTCATCAGCAAACCAGTTGTTTCTGCCTATACTGCCCCAGCAGTAGTTGCTGCCCCTATTGTTGAAAAATTCGTTGCCCCAGTAGTTTTGCCCGCTGCAGTAAGTCACACTTATAGAAGCGATGTTGTCAGCAAACCTTTGGTAGCTGCCTACTCAGCTCCAGCCGTGGTTTCTAGTCATCTGGCTTATGCCGCCCACATTCCAGCTATCCAGGCTTGGTGACGAGAGGACTGACATTTTTAGGCTTTTTATAATTTGATTATAATAAAAGAACTGATAATGATATAATTTTATTTAAAACACAATTTACCTAATTCCCATTTTTTTAATTTTCTGTGGAATAACATCACCAACGAACTTGCGGGACCGTGAGGGCTACAGAGACCCAGGGTGGGGTAAAATGTAGTTCTACGTGTTTAAAAACTATTTATGTCTAAGTAAAATTTAAATAAAATATTTAAATAATAAGTATTTTTCAACACTAATGCCATCAATGATTGGTTTTTTGAATTCATTTTGGCAATTTGAGTTAGGCTATGATTAGTCTATATACAAAGGATTAGGTATAACCACATACAATATTCATCAAATATATATTTTTTCTGTCGTTTTTGCAATTTTGCAATTTTCTATCGTTTCTCCAACATCCAACTAGTTTGGAGAACTATGAGGAATGGAAGGGTAAATAACGTAAAAAGGTGAATATACCTTCCGTCGAATACGTTTTTCTTATGGATTTTTGTGTTTTTGTGTGGCACTTCTGTTTTAAAGATCAACTAATTTCGACGCTACCGCCAAGTATCGTTACAAGAAATATGTTGGTTTTTGAATTCGGAGGTAAGATTAGATGTTGAGGATAAATAAATTTTACAAATGAAATATTCTAAAATACGTTCGTTTTTCAATTCGGAGGTCAAATTACATGTTGGAGAATAGATAATTTTTTTTCAAATTTATATATTTATATTGAAGGGGTTATATTTTTTAGGAGTGATTAATTTTTGGGAAAGAAA
>WOGP01010951.1:0-10118 GCA_015342065.1 Leptinotarsa undecemlineata
ACACTATTCTAAGTGCAAAGCAACCCGATGATAATTTCTTGTTCAGTGATCGTACATGTTCTTCAAATTTGAGGTCTTGGTCAATGTTAATGCCTAAGAATTTGGTGGCGATATTATGATGGATAGCATTATGACCAAGTGTCAATGGGGGTAACGTGCATTTAAAAGTTAAGATGTTGGTTTTTTTTAAATTGAAAGACAGACGATTTGCATCAAACCAGCCTTTTATGTGAGCAAGATCCTGGGAGATATTAATGTGGAGATCTCTCTCATTTTTATTATGCCATAATAATGTATAATGATATTATATCTCAAGATGACATGTTTTACGTGTGATAATGTGTTTTGTTTTTTTCAGCCAGATAGTCCATACCAGGGTGGAGTATTTTTCTTAACAATACATTTTCCGACAGACTATCCTTTCAAACCTCCAAAAGTGGCATTCACGACAAGAATTTATCATCCAAACATAAATAGTAATGGTAGCATTTGTCTTGATATATTACGTTCTCAGTGGTCTCCGGCTCTTACTATTTCTAAAGGTTAGTAACTGTTTTGTGACGAATTTTTTCTTCAACTCTGTTCGCTCAAGTTCAATTATTATGAAAAGCTCAAATCATTAAATGGGAAATCCAGAATGTTTGTTCCCTGAATCAGTTGTTGGGTTATCTGGAGTTGACACCCTTATCGAAATTATTTTGAACACTTGTTTATGAAAACTTTGTTTTTTTTTTTTTTAGTTTGTATTTTTTCATGTGAAACTCATATTATTAATCTTACATAAAAATAATTTTGAGATAAATATGAGAATGTCCGCTGTCACTGACTTTTTCAATCAGTCCCTTTGATGAAAAATATTGCTATCAATTCGTTGAGTTGTACGTCATAAATAATTCACCGACTGGCTAATCTACAAAATTTCAAGGTACAAAATGATTTGGGTTTTGTAAAATTTTCAGTGTATTTTTGAATGTTGTTTTCAAAATTAACTATATTTTTGTTTCGATTTGCCTTTGCGCTTATCTTAGAAGTTTTTGAATGTGGTTGCAGGTTGTATTTCTGTTTTATCATGTTTGTAAATTTTTCCTGATAAGTGTCAAGGTTGTTCACATGAATATTATTTGTTTGAAGGTGGTTGACAATGTTTTGTAGTGTATTTCATCAGTTCGGACTTTCATTGTCTAATATAATATAAATTGATTTGATAACCCTAAAAAAAATTAACCAAATATAACAATTTTATTAAACAAAGAAATAACATTCAAGCAATAACCAAACATTTAAAAATTGGAATAATAATGAAAGCTGAATTATTGGAAAAATTAAAAATATTAACAAAAAATTAAAATAAAAAGATTTCAAACTAAGTTATGTCACGACGTTTCGATTGTTAGTATCCACAATCGTCTTCGGGTGATAACTAGACTTATTCCTCCGAGATCTGACTATTTATAGGTCATTCGAGTGCTTTCACCTACCCTTCTTCCCTTTCTTCCCTTTTTTCAGGAATTTCATATCAATTTAAATTATATTGGACAGTGGAAGTCCGAACTGATGAAATACACCACGAAACATTGTTGACCACCTTCAAACAAACCCTGTATATGTGTTCAACATAATACAAAAATTATACATAATATGGTCCATTATGTTCCAGAATATTTCAGCGGTTCGCGATCATTACAAAGTATTCCAGGTGGTTTTGGAATGTTGTTAAATCTCCGCAACAGCCTCAAATGTTTTAGACTATTTTAGAACTTTCTGGAGGGCGAAACAGTCCTTATATCTTTAAAAGCACGCCCTACGAGTTAAACCGCAAATCTTCATCATGGACAATCTGACACTATGACACAAAAAAATTGTAAGCAAACATGTTCAAACATGTTCCATACCGGCTGAACCCCTCAAATTCAGACCAACACTCTTGAGCATTAGGTGGTCCGTCAGCAGTGAAAAACGGAGTAAACGTCGAAAGTTTACATACATACTTACATACGCAATCGAGGAAACGGTATATTTAACGAATGCCCCTGGAAGGGTTCACCCATCACTTGCATGACAATGAGAGACTTGAAGAAAGAAAGTACGTGGAGAAATTACATTTAGACAGTGGCACGGCTGCAACAGAGAACTTACTCTACAATTCGTGATAGGTAAAATTCGAACCTCTATTGTCACATACCAACGCACTGTCTTTCGAAGCACGTTTTTCAAACAACTTACGGAATGACTTTAACCAAATTCAAGTAAAACCTTTATTAATTTAGACCAAGATACATAGAAGTACCTTGATGTAAAACTTGAACTCTTCCCTGTTTAGAATATTTTGACGAACACACTCGATCTAAGGCAGACTTGATTCTTCATAGAATAACGAGATCCAACGTGCACCACACCAATGTTTACATTTGGAAATGAGCTGTTACTATGTGTACAAAGTTGGGGCCATCACATTTCTCGCGTCGAGTTTTTCATAAAACAAAAGCGAATCAGTAAAAACAACAGAGTTTCTAAAACGCAACTTCATATAGACAAACCTTCTTCGGTAAAAAGGGTCGATGAATGGGTGTCATTAAATTACTTCCTAGTATCACATTGAGTTAGTTCTTGTAATTATTACGTAAGAGAGTAAACAAAGGGGTGTCGCTGTCTCTTAATCTTTTTCCACATTTTCTAATTCATAAACTTCCGATGGATTCCAAACGCCTTTGATGCCCGTTGTCCTGCGTACTGGTCTTAACAATTTTTGATGTGAAAACGGTCATCGAAAGGCGTTTTTATGGCGTGTTTAGTTTGACCAATGTACTTTTTTCGTAATTTCGTAAATCCCAAACTTTTTCTTTCAAGCCATCCTGTTTTTTGTCAGTTTTAAAAGTCACCGTTGGTATATTTCGGCTTTTACAGATGAATTATATACTTTGAGACTGCGTCTTTTTAAAAAGTCAGGGTTCACGAAGAGATTCTCTGAACTTTTGTGAAATTGGTCGGACAATGGTCGGAACTGTCAGGGATATATTTGAAATTGCTAGTTTTTCCCTACATACATCAATTTTTGAACTCATCGGTGTTTCTTGTAACTAGAACATCCAAAAATACTTTTTTCATTTTCAATTTCATTTTGAACTGTATATTCAGAAATATTTGTCAAAATACTCTCTCTTTCTTTTGTGGATAAGAGGTTCTAACTCCTTTACATTTGAGAAAGACGAAGACTCGTAGTTTATAGTTCTTCTTTATGAACCAAAATTCAAAATTTTTCAAAAAATTCAAACATGAAAGTGGTTTTCCAAACTGCTCATACATTTCGAAAGGAAAAGTCTGAGATTTGCGAAATAAATTGAGAGAATTAATATGACCAAAAGTACGTTGGTCAAACTAAGCGGTCAATAAACCCGTTTCAAGAAACTTTTTCACATAGTTGATTTCGTCGCTCTACATACCTAAGAGAACGGCGACAGAATGAATTTTGGAAATTGTCAAGACCAGCATATGACAACAGGCTTTCAGACACTTCCGAAAGCACATAAACTGAAAAATGTGTAAAGTGATCTCAGTCAAAACCTTCGTTTGTTCTCTTTCGTAATGATATTAATCAATAGTCATCAACGTACAAATCTATGGCACAACAAACTAACTTCAATAACTGATACTATTAATTGAAAGGGTTATATTTTTAGGAGTGATTAATTTTTGATACTATGACTTCTAATATTTCGGAGGATCACGGGGTGAGCGACATCTAGGATTGATAATTCAATTTTAAACTCCAGGAAAATTTTGATAATTGCCATAAGGCAGAACGTAGTCACTTAAACACATGTTTTGATATATTTTGTTATATTTCGCAACACAAATGCAAAAATCCATTTCCCATACTAGTAGCACCACTAGTACCTATATTCAAAAAGTATTGGCCAGTCACTCAGTGTGATAATTTTTACCAGAAAATGTGTTAAAGCACATATTTTATTCTATATATATGAAATACTGTATATACTAGCCATTATCGTAATCTATTATATTCTAGATACCTATCAAAGCTAAGTATTTGACAAAACTAAAAAAAACAAAATTCATATACCTAGTCACTTCCCCAGGATGAATATCAAATACTCCTTACAACTTATCGAACAACTTTATAGAAGGTTGTACATCAGGTTCAGATGGTAGATCAACCAAATTAATAAAGAACATTCAAGTACATTTGCTGCAACCATTTGTTCATAGAATCACATCAACCTTTATGTGACATACCACATGAATAGAAGACACAGTAGTGACTATTGACTTCAAATTAGCTATCAATCATTGTCTATCGCCGTGATTGATAGCTTAGCGAAACTATGTAAGCAACCCGATAATGAAGTTCTCAATATACGCCATTATAATTTGAATTCGTAAATGGTTCAAGTACCGAAAGTGCAGTAAATGATCTCGTGGAATAGATTGACCCAGTAACAGCTCGAGATTGTTTCATATATTTTATTGTTGAAGAAGGCAATGTTTCGAATTTAGAAATAATTCGTCACAAAGGACTCAAAGATGAAATATTGGAAAATACATACGCAGGGTTTTCCGCAGGGAGCAATTGTGAGTCCCATACTGTAAACTAATTATATTTCTCAAACGATGATTTTAGTGAGTATATTGTTTTCTAAGCAAGATATATCATCTCGATTTCCAAAGGAAATATTGGGGAAGATGACCAATTCACTGCAAAAAAATATGCGCAAATACGCATCTGATTGAAGCTAATATTAAATATTAATAAAGGTTACAGTCAGTTAGTATTGTGCAAATGTCCCGAAACAGAAAAAACTTGTAAAGGTTGCGATTCATCACCACTTAAGATGGGAGAGTTTGTTTTTGATAACGTAAAGAGTGAGAATTTTTCCGTATTCTGAATACCTTTGAACAAAAAAAGTGTTCAATGTATTGCTATATGAGACAATGACCTGTTGTTGAAGGAGAACAGACGATGTCCTAATGTATAATTCCAATGCAAGTGATTATACATTTTTCTGAGAATTTTTGTTCGTATGGTTCTGCTCACTTCCAGTGCAAGGGCACAGCGAAGGTTACCGATGAATCTTCATCCACGTGATTTTCAACGACTAACTGGGTTTCCAACTGCATTTCAGACACATATCAAGCCTAGGGTGGCATAAACGTGCCACCCTATATTCACGGTAACTGACAATCAAACCCACCATCAACAATAACGGCTTTCCAACCAGTACAGCACACCAATTATCCTGTTCAAAGTTAACCACCAAGCAAAAATGACAAGCGAACAGTTACAAAACGCTTATCCACGCTCTAATTTTTGCGTTGCGCTTTTGTCTCGCAGCTTTTTTGAGTGAAATACTCTTGGCATTGCAAAACCTACGTGTAGGATTAGATTTCGCAAGCCCAGGTCGCTTATTAGTTGGTGGCCGACTGGAATGCGAAACATTTTGTCGCACCTCTTGACGTAGATAATACACTTCTGGTAGTACGGGAACTGGTGTGGAAAATGATGTTTTCAATAACTAGGTGGTGCGTCTCGTTGTTAAAAAAAAGGTTCAATGGTATCTCTATGATGATATATAGTGTCCTATTTTTCTTTCTGAGATATTACGTTATCAATTTTTTTCGAAGGTCAACATAACTGCCTAATTTCAAATCTGTCTTTAGTGTTGTTCGCGATATTTAAATAACATAATTTTCATTAAAAAATATACCATTTTTCATTCAACACATGCTCAAATCGTTCGTGATTCATTCAAAACTATTATTTTCTATAAAACATTCAATAAAAATTATAGTTACGTAGTTTAAAGAAACATTTAAACCATTCATTGAAAATGGTTGTTTCTCTCAGTGTGGCAGTAAGTAATTTCAGAATATTCGTTAAAGGGAATGACTAATTCAACTGAAAGACCCCCACACGGGTGCAATTTAGAGTTGAAATATAGTTTAAGTCCACGCTTTAGATTCAACAACAATTTCTTGTATTGTCATTTTTTGTGGTAAGCTATTGAACAGAAAATTCACCAAACTTTATCAGTAACATTTCTTAAATCGCATAAATTTCATTCTGATAAACTAGTCAATCTCCATGAATTGACTAAAGTAGAACCTGAGGAAAAACTTCAGATTCACAAATAAATGATGGTTTTACTGAAAATGAATGAAGTAAATCACCAATTTGTTTTCAATTGAATCGAACATTTGCTTCGAATGGCGTAGTAATTTGTCAGAATTGTCATTTGTGAGTGGAGGAAAAATCCTGAATAGATGAGGAAAGGATTTTCATTTACTGCAAATAATCAATGTTTGGGCTGGAATTGTTCGTGATCTTTGGAAAAAATCTCGCTTATTCCCGATGCTTCGTAAATATTTATAGTTCAATTTGGCGCACTTTTTCCTATCTGTCTTTTTTGGATCGCGTCATTTTCTGATTGAGTGCACTGAAGTCCATTTTATTGGTTGAGAAGAATATGCATCGTTATTCAATATGTTTGCAACAACTTTAAACTCTCATTTGAACTAGTATCTCCTCTTATGGGTTTCAGTTTGTCTACATATATTTAATAATTCAATTCATTGAGTTTACAAGGAAATCGTTAGCTGGTCAGTTTTTTACTATACTGCAATTTGAAAAGTTTTCTGATTCGCTAATAGTAATAGTATCTTATCTTGATATGGTTGTTTTCTGCTTATACTTCCGTACTATATGTGCATTAACTGTAATGCACCCGTGTTCTTACAAAGAAACCACAGATGCTTATCTAGGTGTTTATTCGGTATTTTCATTAGTTGGGTAAATGGCGTGACTAAATTTGGTAGGATGAATATTAGAAAATTGTGAGGAATTTTTCTTAATTGATAGTCATTGCGTGCTAGATTATTCCCGGCATTCGTGGAGAATTCTTCATCTAGAAGAAGAACGGAATGCGACAGTAATGCCATCTCGATTTTTATCAACGGAGACTTTTAGAGTGCCTGCAGACGGATGGTTTATAATTATTTTTGGGTTGTTTGGTCATCTTGCTTCATTGAATATTTGTCCTTTCAGCTCAGCCAGAGCTAGCTTGGTAGTTGATGTAGTATATAAGTTTTTTATCATCCGATCATACAAAGGGATTACATAAATAGATCTGAAAGCTATTATTCTCAATTGTTTAGAAAAAAAAACTGATTGTTTGCTAACATCAGAAAATGCGCATAATAATGCACTTCGCATGATAACAACAAATAAAATTAGATCACGATGAATTATTAATTTAAAATTACCAAGAATGACTATGATACTTTTTTCAAACGCGACATTCAAATTCCTTTCCACCCATTTTACAGCAATCCAGGTGGGTTTGAAATATCTGTCATTTAATATTAGTTGATAAAAATAAGATCATATTAATTTATTTAAATCCACAATAATTAGTGTAGACTTGTTTGCTGTTTTATGAATATCAATAGGGGTGCGATTAAAACCTGCAATCAGTCGAGTGACAAATTAAAATCATTGGGCTAATTGATATGTTTTTGCCATAGATGGAGTTTGGAACGCTACACACCTATATAATAATAATAATAATAATTTTTATTATCCTGTAAGACATCAAAAAGTACATTGTGTAGGATTAGTCAGAAAAGAGCTTAAAAGTATAACGAAAAATGAAATAAGAGTAATACATTCATTGGAATTTTCATTTTATTATTCAATCATTTCCTGAAGGGAGTAATAGGTTTTCTCTAGTAGGAAGGACTTAAGTGTAATTTTGAAGCTGTGGATAGTATTAAGAGTTTTTCAGTTCTAGTGGTAGCAGATTGAATAATCTGAGCTCTATTACATTGGGGGAATTGTAAGTCAGTAAGTTGTAAGCCAGGAATCGTAAGTTACAATACGTGGAATGGACTCAATTTCAATGTTGATGATTATTTGGAAGAGGTTGACAATGTTTCATGGTGATTTTTTCTGTCGTGTTGGCCGGTGGTTCAAGCCCTAGTCTGAACGATAGATTTTCACTTGCTTTCATCCAACCCATGTTAGGAATCACCCGTTAAAAGGTGAGACCTCGTTAATCCTTAGCTCGCACAAGTTTCGACTTCTGAGGGTTGTCGTTCGTAGGGGTTGTGACAGCTGGTTAACGGAAAAAACAGATTTTGAACAGAAAACAGATCTAAATAAAACCATTCGTTTTTTTCAATTTTATTTTATTTGTCCTTTCAGAGATTCAAATCATATATTATATATTAAACAATGGAAGTTCGAACTAGTAAAATTCAAAACTGATTAAATATTTGAAAAAACGCCATCTATGGGATTCGCAGAAAACTCAATTCTCGGATTTGAAAGATGAACAAGGGTTTATCGTCTTTGAAGGCAACTTTTACTGTAAGGCAGTTAGTTGTAATCTTGAGCCAAATACAATAAATTTATGATTCAAAACTAGACGGAGCCGTTTCGTTCGCCATAGGTCTCATCAGTGTGCTAGGCTGAACAACAAATGCTTTGCTGACTCAACTGTTTGCGCTCCAGTTTACAACTGGTTGTCTAGCAGTAAAAGCTGCAGTGAAATACAGAAGACGATTCTCGTCGACAGTCGACGTCGAAGCTTGTCTTTGCAACTGGCCACATTGTGGAGCCTCGTTTATCTTTGACTTTCGTGGATTGAGTTCTCTGTATAACCCATAGATGGCATTTTCGTAAGGGGAGATGCCATCGCCATTACTCACTTGGGCTTTTCCTAAGTCCGGCAATGCACGTGTGGTTAAGCCTAGCACCACTAATAAGATAATCACTTAGAAGATAAAGTTTGATCTTCCTCTTGAAGATGGTCAATTGGTGGTTGAAACACGTGTCGAGATGTTGAAAATAACGGTTTGATGTTGGATGAAACCTCCAGTAATATTCCTGGCACTAATAGATTTACCAAAAATTTGCGTTAAATGTCTGTGCTAAAAGCGTGTGCCCGCATCATTAATGCGTGTGTAGGAGCCAATCACATCGAAATTATCATTTATCAAATCGGTCATCAAATCGGTTTCAGAAATACACTTGTTACAAGTCTACTTGGAATAATACTCGGCGACTTATAGCAACAAGTTTTCGTACTCGGAGAACAATCAATTATTCCTCTATTTATCATAATAAGTGCGTTACTTCTACGGAGAGCCTGCCGAAGGGCTTGAAGATTTCAAAAATATGAAATACATTATTCATTCCGATGGTGTATTCCTAGTTAGACGAGTATTTCTTATTAAATAACCGACTGATTTATAGGCAGTACAGCACAGGTTGGTTCATAGGCGGAGTGAAGTCAAAAGTTGAACTTGCACTAGAGATCGCTAGTGAAGAGGCGTTTCGTCATGATCTTAATGAAATATTCAACGGGCATCACGAAACGGACAAAAAGAACATTTGTACCACACAAAAAGAAGGAAATTTGCCTCTACGTCCAAGATGGACTAGTGAATTTAAAGAAACTCCGGTTTCTCCTAGTTGGTTAGAATAAATGGCATCGATTTCCTTTTTTTAACATCGCCTTTTTTTGATTTGTTGAAATAGATATTGAGAAAATCGTAATAAGAAAATATGCCATAAAAACAAATGTTACACTTTGGACAATTTCAAGACTAATCTTGCATTGTGTAGTTTAAATCAATTTTCGTTACTTGATTGTTTACAATGTGAGAATTCGATGTTTGTTATAATGGAATAAACGCTGGTTTGGTTCCTTCCACTGATTTCAGAAGCGTTGAATTATCAACATTTCATTCATTGACATTCTTGACAACAGACATTCTCAAACCTACGGACTGTTTCAGTGAGAACGATTTAATAACTCAACACTTGCTATATTGAATTTCAGTAGTTCGGACTTCCATTGTCTAATATATAAAATTATTTAAAATCCCTGAGACACCTAAAAGAGAAGAATTAAAAAATGAATAGCTGAAAACTAGCCTTCTTGAAATACATCAACAGCGTGAGACCTTCCATCAATTTCACAATGGAGAAGGAAATCCACAACGAATTGCCATTCTTAGACATTTTGGTGAAAAGGAAACATCTGAAGTGGGAAACATCTGTATATCGAAAACTCACTCACACGGGACAGTATGTGAAC
>WOGP01010952.1:0-10118 GCA_015342065.1 Leptinotarsa undecemlineata
GATCCTTTTCTGCCAGTCTCCCTCGGAAATATTGTCAACTGAATGGGATTGAAAACAATAGAAATAGGGGAAAATTCTCAGTATGGTGTGTCTATACTATACTATACTATACTCAACAGGCAGTCCTCAAGTTTATTCTACATAATTTCAAAGATTTAGGAACTCATTCTTTACTTCCTCCGCAATGCACAATGATTAGTCGCAATCCTTCGTTTGCAGGCATGTTAGGCGTATACATTTTCGAATTATCAGTCCACCCTTTCGTAACTGTGTCATGAGTGTCATACCAAGATTTGTCCGAATAGAAAATTTGCCGTTGTTTTTGTCAATATTCAGTTTTTTGTTATGAGTATTTGTTACGCAATTCAATTATTCTTCTGCTTTCCATAACTTCTTGACGTTTGTTCATTATTTCAAATCTGAATTCTAGTTTTTTCATCAAATTCTGAAGAATTTTGTCATAGCAGCTCACGTTATGGCCTGAGGTATTCAATTTCTTCCTAATGATTTCAGTTGTAGCAATATCATTGCTTTGGTAACAGTCGTATATTGTTTTATTCAATGATTTTATTAGATGAACATCTAAAGGTTTTGATAATCCTGTATCTCATCGCGTCTTGCGTTCGTAAGGTTTTGTAATAGTTTGTAGTAGTTTGATTCATTCGAACCTAAACTTGAGATGGCGATTCTTATATACATTGAAACATATCCTCTGTGTTTCAATATTCAAATGCATCCGAATTTTATTCACTGGTATCGCATTGTAAACCATCGCTATTGAAATCAATACACTGGAAAAAGTCTGCATTGTTATCAACGCCACACTTTGAACAGATAACAAATATTTTAAGTAATTATAACTGCACCAATATCAAGTTTCATCACTCAAATCGCGATCAGTCACCGTAACATGACTTCAAATACAATTTCATGACTCTTCAGTCAATCATAAAACCCGGTTAGTAAAAAGTATCTAATACGAACTGCTAATTCTACAGTCCATGTGCACTAGTTCGCAGCCAGTTCATTTTCATGTATTGGTTTTTTGGCCTTTGAGAGTGCCGTCAACTTTAAATGTGTATCGTTCACTTCGTTTATACCAATTTTGTTTGTACAATATATAGATTTACTTTGCAATCTTGAAAACCTATTTCAAAAGACATTCTCTCAATAGAATACCTACGACAGAAAAAATTTTATAATAATTGCAAATTACTAGGCAAATACAAATCCATATATTACACTTCGCTATAATCTTTGTCAATATCGTTATCAACATTTTGAGGTTGATCGGTGGTATTTGCAGCTTATGTTGAATGGACAGTTCAAACCTTGGCTGCATGATTTAACTATAGATACGAAATACAAATCGAATTGTATAAAGAATAAAATTTTCGTTTCGGATATTCTTTCTTCTAGATTTAATAGTAGGCTATCATTCCAAAGATGTATCTATTATTCGGTAGATACGTTTTTGGAACGAGCAACTGACCTCCAGTGGACGCAGAAAATAATAAAAATGCGAGTTTGTAACGATGAAATCAAAAAGTGTTACCTCATTTGTGACAAGGACCTGAACTAACAGTGGAGCTAATATAGCAAAAATATTGGCAACTCCATTACAAATTCCCATCAAGAGACCAGCATGATTCGGAGCTAAATCTACATGATTGATGAAGAATCCACTGAGACTCGCTGCATTAATGCCAACTATTACGACAAGTAGAACCAAAGCATATGTGGCATCATCTTGGCCACAATTTCCGAGGAATATCAGAGATATTGCTGGTATGAGATATCCTGTAAATTGATGAATGAAAATGGTGAATCACATTATAAATTAATTAGCCTACACAAAAATATCTCAGACAATACTAAAAATGAGTTTTTTGAATCTTCACAAATGTGAATCAAGAAATAGTAAAATTCAATAATAAATCGATAGCAATGTGGCAGATGATAAACTATCTCAGAAAAAATGACCAATGAAACAAAAAAATTTAAATGAGTGACGGAAATATTAAGGTATCAAAAATCGGAATGGCTAACAACTTCAATGCATTCTTTTTCCAAATGGTGAGTCACGATTAGATAGACATTGAATTCATGGAAACAATGTTTCCATCTACCATAACTCCTTTTTTATGCATATTATTATTTATGCACAGTAATATTACATAAATTATTTGATAATAACACTAAAAAACTTAGGTGCGAGTGATTATGATGAGATTTCAAACAATCTCTTACAAAAATGGGAAATATTCAATAATAAATAGATAAAAAATTAATAAATATCTAGCATATTCGCTGTTAACTGAGTGTGAAAGAATATAAAAAATGAAAACATGCCGGTACATCAAAGAACGCACCAAAGTCAAAAAGGGGCACTAAAATTCATCCACAAAGTCACTGAGACATTTCTACTCTCTATGCCACTTGTGGAAGCCGCTAAGGAACTATTGAAATAGTCATCGCTTTCTATCATATTGCGTTGAAGATAGTATTAATAGGCGTCGGACTGGGGTTGGTAATATACATACTCCAATGAAATATTCTGTATGATGCGAAGATAGTTGAGATATCGTGAAAACTAATTTTGTTCAAATATTTCATTTCGAAAAGGACAATTTATATTTGAAATAGTTTTTTATTTAGGATTGTTATTTTCTACAGATCTATGAAATAATCAGAATATTGAATTCGAAAATAAATACTAATCTAAAAAAGGCAAAAAATCACAAAGTTTTGCATTATTCGACGTTTCTGATTCGACTTTGAAGCCATCTTCAAGAAGTAGAAAAGCGATATTGAGAGATACACCTTACGTTTTCGATGTTCTGGTATGACCCTCATTGACCCATGTTCCATCCCACTATTCTCTTTCTATCTTGTTTCCTATAATCTAGTTCTTCTTGTATCAGGACAAAAGTTGTCTTCACGAAGAACTGAAAAAACTCCATTCAACTTAAGTATTTCATTTTTTATGTAAAATTCTTGTAGAATTTTCCGTCGATAACCAAACACTTTCAGCCAGTGGATACTTTCGGCTCCTAAAAGCTGTCGTTTTCCCTGAGTTCCTTGAGAATTCTGAAATTTGTTGATCTATTGATACCGGCCGTACTCACGCATTTTTGCACTAATCTCTCCTCACTTTTTATTTCTAGCAAATATTGTATTCTTGAAGAGTTATGAATATTTATAACTATTTTTAATGCTGACAGTTTTGTGCGCTTCATGATTCCCGAATAATTAGCTTCCAACAAAAAATAATGTAATATTTTTTGCTATGGAAAAAGTCAAGCGGGTCCTATTGACGGTATGGTGTGTATGTTGATGATATAACTCAAAGGAATATCTATTGATACCGCCTTCAAAAAACAATGTTTTTCAACCCCATCTACTAAATACTCATTTGTTGGAGAATGTCTTGTACTATATTTCCAAATTCGTCTTTGTTGGTTTAATATTTTGTTTGATATGAATGACATTTTTCAAGAATAAATTTTGTATATTGTTTTATTCAATTCTTTTAAGTAAATTATTTGAATGCAGTACGTATATGGCACTGATTGATATAGATAATCTGCTGTAGTTTCTTTCTTTTCTGAACAGACTGTAATGCAAAAAAGATGAAAATGGAGTTATCCTTGTCGATGCTTATCCATTCATACGCTACCATAATTGTGACGTGGAATGTTCTGATTGATCCGTGTCGTGCATGCTTGGTGAGAAGTGTTCTGGCTTTGGTTTCCGATATGATAGTTTTCCATGCTACTGAGAGGTAGTGCACCGTCATCTCTTCTGTTCAGACTTCCAATCTCCACTCGCTACTGTTTGAGTAATTCTCATAGTACAAGCAGTACAAATTAACCGCAACCTATTCTTGGTGTTCAGGGCGATATCATTAAACTCTACATAGCCCACAGTTACGAACATTTAATTCTTCTCGCAACCCCATCACAATGATAATGTACAGCGTCGCTTTTATTCAGGCGAATTTTGAAACAGCTCAATATTAACAAGGCGTTTGGTCCTGATGAAGTGCCCGTCATCGTACTTAAAAAGTGTGCAAATGAACTGGCACCAGTATTTTCCAGAATTTTCGGCCTGTCTTACAAGAAAGGGGTTTGTTCTTCTTGTTGTTCAGCCTATTCCCATAAAGGGCCAGAAAACGCTTTCAAATAACAATAGAACAGTCGCTTTTTTCCGCAAACCAGCATATCCTCGTATGATTGGTAAGCTTCAAAATCTTAAGCGATCATCAACATGGTTTTCGGCAAAGATCCACAGGCCACCTTCCATCGTATATCACCCATATTTGGAATATCGCAATCGATAAATATGAAGAATCAAGGGCTGTTGCGCTTGATATTTCTAAGGCCTTTAACCATGTGTGGCATTAGGTTTGCTGACCAAACTTCGATGCTATGACTTCTCCGATCATTTTTGTATATGGCTCTTAAGTTCCCTTAAAGAATGTTTTCCGAAAACTTTCACCATCACCTTCAAACAAAGGAAAACATTATTTCACATTGACGCCCGTTGTGAATTCTAAGCTCTGTTTTCAAATTACAGGAGTTATTTTGCTCAGAATTTGTACGGATCTCGCTTCAAAAACCTTACCTCTTGATGATTGGGTCGAGTGGTCGAGTGATAGGGTCTCAAAATGAACCGATTGCAGTCAACACTATATTTAGTTACATTCTCAAGGAAAAATACAAAAACAATTCTCAACCAAACTGTCAAGTATTATATTGAATACTTGATCTTAAAGAATTGAATAAAAATTTCAGGATAAATTATTTTGTTCTCACAAGATGAAATTCGTGAAAGTAAATTTCTAAATACTGTTTCTATAAATGATGAGGAACGTTTTTTTTAACTTTTTCTGTTCAAGATGCAAAACTACAATTTCCCATTAGTCATGAACTTGCCTCAGAACGATTTTACCCCCTAGGAAATCTTTCATTGAAAAGTTCTCCTCCGTATCGAAAAAGTACATTGATTGACAGGAAATCGTAAAAATTGATGATGAAAAGTAATACTAAATGAATGATGAAATATTTTATATTTCTCATCAATGTGTTGTGAAGTCTGGAATCATCTCATCGGAATTTAGAAACTCTTTCAGCTAGACCCAAGCTCCAGATATAGATCACTGAAGTCTCACTTGAGTGTCGTTTACATGAAGAAGTACTCACTTCAGGTTCGTCAAAAATGTAAAGGCAAATATTGATTGCAGCTCATCGCCAAGAGTACCAAAGAAAATTGTGGTGTTTCACTCATACAATTTCAGTGAGTGTATTCACTTCGGACGTTTACACATGGTTTGACGTCAGTTCCTCGTCTTGCTTTAAGAGTATAGCAAAAATCAGCTGAGGAAGAACAGGATGAGATTTCTCGAAGTACCAAGAATAAAAACATTTGTTGATGAATGGCTTTACTTCATGTATAAACGTACAAACAAGACAATCTAGAGAATCAACCACAATCATCATAGACCGTTTTATTTTCAGGAAAAATGAACTTTGAATCATCAGTTATGCATAGTGCCATAACAAACCAATATTCAATTCTCTTTTCACAACTGTACCCACTAAAACAAATCAAGTATTGGAAAACATAAAGAAATACATAACAATTAATTTCGATAAGTTTAAATCACAACTACTAACTGAACAATGGAATGATACCTCATAATGTTATGAAATACAAAGATCTCACGATACATTCATCGTCAAACTGAAATGAAACATATGCCAAGTAAATGAAAGTATTATAATACAAAGTAAACTCTATCGTAAATTCAAACCGTGGAATTCTGCTGCTCTTTTGAATTCAGTCAGAACTAGGGACTATCTGAAAAGAAGACTTTTGAATGAACACACTCCTGAAGCTGAAATAAAATATGAAGAATATAGAAACAAACTGAATAATTTGAAACAATAATATTATAAAAATGAACTACATGAGGCTAATAGTAATTGCAAAGGGACGTGGAAAATGATTTATAATATTTCGAATACCACAACCCCACAAAATCGATATAGAAAATATGACCATCATCGACGAAATTGGTGATTGTATAACAAAGAAAAAGCTTATATATTGAAAAAAAACAAATCACATCACATAAATAACTAATAATATCGAAAATATTGATTAACCAAATACCTGTTCAAAAGAACCCACAGTGGCACTCACATTATTTCTGGAACCGACTAATGAGAGGGGACAAATTTTACTTATTTCGAAATTGAAAACCGATTTCACTGACTGTTCGGATAATTTCACGAAATTTTATCGAAAATCCAGTAATAATCAGTATTTTTTGAAGAAGAAATTAATATAGCATATACAATGCCTCGTAAAACCATTCCTTTTTCACTCAACATCCCCTCTTCCTATGTTTTCTTCTATTTATTCATCTATAAATAATCAGTGTGTACAAAACACTAAAAGTCAATTGAATATTTATTACGCACCAAGTTTTGTTCATAAATGAGTGAATAAGCACAATACAGGCATTTGTATGCCTAAGTGTAATTTACAGAGTGAGCCACCCTGAATAACTTTTTGAACAATAATTTCCAGGAAAAATAAAAAACACCTCAACAATAGTATACAGGTGGACACATTTTGACATACTCACATTTGATCTTACTTTTCCCATCGCACCCCCAGAGCATATCACAAATTTTTTTTAATGGATCAGCCTATATTGTTTCGCATGATTAGATGCTCCATGATGAGCCGATTTCAACAAATTATAAAATATATATGGTCTGAAGCTTACAAATCATTTGAGTTGAAAACGAGCCACTTTGAATAACTTTTGAAACAATGATTTGCATGAGAAATAAAAAAAAAAGGTCAAGAATTATACAGGAAGCCATAATTTAGGATATTCGTTCTAGAGACAAATATGGAAGAAGTAAATCAGAGAAAAAGTTTTTTTTTAATTCTTGAATCAAAATCTGATGACTAGTCACTGGGAAGAAAAAATGTTCATTAAAAAATGTTCTAAAACATTTCCATCAACTTCCATACAATAATACAAATGAGCGTTCATTGCCGCTCTCACATGGTTGAGAATCGCAGGAGTTTTTCTCTCCAATGCATCATGATGTTCTTTCTCAAATATTCTATTATTGTTGACTCTATCTAAAACACTTCAGACTTCAAATGACTCATAGAAAGAAATCTACAGGAGTGATATCTGGAGACCTTGGTGGCCGTTCTTCTACCAAGCCAGCGACCAGGAAAATTATCATCCAAAAATTGTCTCACTGGAGCTACATAATAAGGAGGTGCAATATCCTGCCGAAAACCTATTTTATTTCTGAATGAATTTATATCCTCCTCAATTGTCCTATTAATGCAAGATATTATTCGATTCGTTAACATATTCAAATATTCATCACTAGTCAAATTATCATCGATAAAAAAGGCCTATGATGTGTTCACGCAAAATTCCTTGTCAAACATTCAGTTTTTGAAGTTGTTGGGTAAAAACTGGACGGTATAGGATTCAGATCACTTCAATATCGATAATTTTGTCGATTTACGGTTATGCTTTTTATTGTTAACAGATCCAGTTTCCATAAATTTGTTCAATAATTGCGAAACGTATTTGTGTCGTAGATTGCTTTCTTTTTTATATACTGAGACACATTTTCTATGAAAAAAATCCATACAGTAAAATATTAATTGATTTCTATTTCACGTTGAACTGAGTTTGGCGAAACATATACAGCACTAATTTTTTTCAAATAAAATTTTTGAAATAAAAATTAATAGAATTTTACCAAAACCCTGTAGGAAATTGAATATATTTTTGCATGAAAATTATGTTATGAGAGTTGGAGGCCGCCTTTACCATTTTAACCTTCAATATTATGAAAAACATCTTGTATTGCTTCCAAAAAATTATTGTTGATCCCATTTGATAATTGAATATACTCACTTGAAATATTTGCTTAAAGGTGCTTAGACAGAACCACACGCCACTTGCAAACCTACTACGTTTTAATGAAAAAGTAATGATTTTCCGAGTCCACAAATGTCAATATCCAACGAAAAAACAAAAACTAACCCAGCTAATGCCGTGCAGGAAATTAAAGAAAAGCCATTAGGCACATGGGCAAGGTCTTCGTCTCGTCGCAAGTTATTTTCCACTATGAATAGCAGAAACTAATTTTGTTTGGTCGATCCATCTGTATCGGGCATGGTTTCTTCAGAACGGTGTGAACCGTCAACCGTTAACACCAAACATATATAAGTACAGCTAGTCATGGAATCTCTCTGCAGTTGATTCAGTGGGATGTCTGCTGCGCTACCAGCAAACCTGGCTTGAATCACCGACCAACAGGGCAGTCAATTCGAGAGAGTAAACAAAGCACCCACGCTGAACTGCTTGACTACCGAAACAATATAGAGTGATCCATTTAAAAAAAATGGTGACATGCTCTGTATGTGCGATAGGGGAAGTAACATCAAATGTGAATATGTCGAAATATGATCCCCTGTATAGTATGGTTGACGTATTTTTTAATTTTCCTGTTAATCATTGTACCAAAAGTTATTTAGGGTGGTCCGTTTCAAATGGAATGCACTGTATATTGAAATGAATATTATGACAGATTCTTCTACTATATAAAAAGCCAACTTCAGGTTGAGTTCACCGCCTTATTAAAATAGTGGATTTGAGGTTCAAGAACAGGCAAGCAATTCTTCAGATGTTCTTCTCAATATAGATCCTTTATGTGTCAACCCTGCTACATTGTGTTTAGAATAATACAGCATCACAATAGTTTTATAGTTCATCAACCTTCTTCTTCTATGTACTGAAACACATCTATTGTCTAAATTAACACGCGTATTCGATCCTCCACGTATATTTCTACCTATACATTTTTTTAACGAAACATCTCTCACAAAAGTTTGGGTTTCAGGCTTGGGTTGGGATGAGTCAAACTCCATATGAAATTACATGAATTTGGAGTCTCTATAAAAAAACCTATTTTTATAGAAAAAAACAATAAATGACCAAAGAATATACCTGCATTGAACTTTACGACTTGTGAGTTGCACGAATTTTGAGATGTCGGTTCGAATAGTTACGCTGCCGTTGTTTGTTTCAGATCGGAGAAAGATGATGAACTTCAAATATTATCCTCACCCACATCTATGGAACATTTTTGTGAGCAGCCACGTTATCTTTCAGGAAAAGTTCCCCCTGATCATCGGTTATATATTAATACTCAACATAACCCCGCTGACATCGCTTCTCGCAGCGCGCTATCTTCGAAACTCATCAATTATGCTTTATGGTGGGTCGGTCTTGATTTTTGAAATCACCGGCATCTGTGTGGCCAGTTTTTCAAGCAGATATTGTTGTTAATCACGTCACTTTCGCGGAAGAGAAGACTGGTATGGTCCTGTCAAGTATTTTTCTGAACATGTATTATATATTTTGATTCAACAGAATTCAACTCCCAGTTTTTTATATAATGAGATAAATTTTCTATAAAAAATCCCTACAGTAAAATATAAATTGATTTCTATTTCACGTTGAACTGTAGAATTCTATACTGAGTTTGGGGAAACATGTACAGCACTCATCTTGTTCAAATGAAATTTTTGAAATGAAAATTAATTGAATTTCACCAAAACTCGGTAGGAAATTGAATATATTTTTGCATGAAAATTCCGTTATGAGAGTTGGGGGTCACCTTCATTATTCAAACCTTTAATATGATGAAAAATATCTTGTATTGCTCCAAAAAAATCTTCGTTAATCCCATTTAGATACCCATATAGATACTGAGAATGATAAGAGTGTAGTGTTTCGTGCTTCGTGTGAAAAACCCGTCTGAAGTGTGTAAAAGTTCTTCAAAAATTTTTGACTGTACATGCAATACAAGCTGCTGATTCGTAAGGTTACATCAGAAATCAAAATATTTCCGTAGAAGTACTCAAAAATAACAGTACGAGAACCAAGAGTGAGAATCACAAGGTAAATCCACTTTTTATCAATATAGAGATAACGAATTTCTCAGATATAGTCTGTGGGCAATTTAACGAAATCATTTCCAAATGAGTTTGGAAGATCT
>WOGP01010953.1:0-10118 GCA_015342065.1 Leptinotarsa undecemlineata
GAATGTAATGAATCATTGTTAGTTTATTGTGTAAGTAAGTTTGAAAATGTCCATATAGGACGAAACTGCAGTAACGTTAGTTACAATTAAAAGTGGTATAAAACATAGAAATTTTCATTTCTCTTTTCACTATGATCTCCTACCACGTAGTAACGGCTACATCTATCAATTTATTTAAATAGGAGAGAACCCACTACGGACCCTTGAGGTACCCCATGTTTAATGGTTCGGAACTCTGATTGAGAATCCTGGTATTACCTTGTCTGTAATATGTTGGTAAGGTAGGAGGAGAAAAATTCGTAAGCTGGTCCGCGTATTCAGTAATATTCAAGTTTCTGAAGAAGTATTGTATGAGAAACACAGTCGAAAGCATTTCTGAGGTCGCAAAGTGGTATGGCAATTACTTTACCTGCTTCAAGGCTCTCAATATCGCCCAACACTTCCTCCACGGCTAGAACGTGGATTAACAACTTCTAAAACCGAACTGTCTATTATTTAGAATTTTATATTTTCCCAAGTACTGTATTAGATTTCAAAGGTGGAAAGTTTTGATGGTTTTATAGCAACATCATCTGGATGAATTATTAAAAAAAAGTTGTAAGTGATTTTGATCGTATTTATTTACTCATTTGAAAAATACACTTTTCAATAAAACAAAGGTTTTTAGGAGGATCCATCCAAGAGGAAATTCAATGATAAAAATAGTTCCGTATAATGGGATAACTCAGGCTAACTATGTAACAATGAGAGTACTTTCTCATTTCCAAATTGGCGCTATTAACTCCCCCAAGCGTCTTGAGACGCCCGACAGACGTGATAACTTTAACTGAACCGAGTTGTTATTTCAGTTTTAGGTTATATGCTCATTCTCAACAGTATATGTCGATCGCAAACGGAATACTGAGTCATGCGAAGACTCTGAATACGGCTAGCGCTGTGGGTTAGAGTGAGGAGACGATTTGATGCACCCTCTCATTCAAAGTTTTCACTTCAAAAGGATGAATAATAAGTATATAACAACGATAAAATATCTAGTGATTGAACAGTTTTCATTTGGTTGACGAAGTATATGAGGATATCAACTGCTCAATTATTGAAATTATATGTTTAAGGTTATATGTCACATTTACTTCAGTTCCTATATTATGTATAGGGCGTTCCAACGAAAACTTAGCCCCCTTCCCTGTAAGTCAGAAACGGACGTGTAATTGAACATTTCAAAAAGCATATCAATTTCTATTTCTATGGAGACTGATTCTGATATGGACATCATACCCGAAACCTAACCTCCTGCGATTAGCAACTACCCCCCTATTTTTTTAAAGGGTCGAGTGATACATTATTTGAAAGGTCTTTTGTCCCTCTATTACTTCTGTGATTTTTTCCGAAATTGGTTAATTGGTTATTGCAGAATCAAATGTTGAACGTTTCAGTTAAGAAAAAACAGAAAATGTTATTGAGGAAATCAACAAAAGTAATATCAAAAGCAACACAATCAACGAATGAAGTGTTCGAAATGACCTCCATCTAGTTCCATTCTAATTCCATAATAATGAAGTCTACTTTCAATAGGGTTTCTTACATTACTGAAGATGTCCGGAGTGAGAAATTGGTATTCCCGAACAATTCTCTGTTGCAGGTCTTCTGTTTAACGTATTGAAGGCTCACGTTGCACATTCATTATTTCGATAATAGGTTGCAACAATTTCTATTCTTTCTTCAGTAGAAAAAACTATGTTGGAACACAGTGAACAAGCATGACTGAATAATAATTCGTGAAGAAGGAACAGTGGCCAATTATCCACTGCAGAAAAAACTAACAGGCTCGTCCATTTCAAAACGTTTACTACTAATTAAATAAATTCTACAAATCTAGAAGACTTGCGATAGAGAATTATTCGGGAATGCCGATTTCCGACTCCGGACATTTTCAATAATGTAAGGAACGCTTTCAACATTTAATTTATCAATAACCAATGAACAAATTTAGAAAAAAATTACAGGAGTAATAGAGGGACAAAATACATTCCAAATGATGTTTTACTCGACCTCCCATGCCATTATAAAAACAGGTGGGGTAGTTATTGACCGCAAGGGGTTAAGTTTCCATATCAGAATGAGTCTCCCTAGAAATGAAAATTGGCGTGTTCTGTATGCGTTAGTTTACATATAATAATTTTGCTATATGACTTGCTACATATGTCTGTGTATTAACGTAGTCAATAAAATTGTCTATCTAACTTCATTTTGGCGCCTACTTCAAAGTCCAATGATTTTTTTTTTAATTTTGCGTGGTATTATATCAGTATTGAAAATGCCATTCGATACAGGGTAAACTTTTTTTGAAGTTGATGATTTGTCCCAGCAAAACATTGAAGGAATCGGTATTTGGTCATATATTTTGTTGAAAGTATTGGAAAAAATAATCAAAATTGATTTTTCAAGAAATAAATGGAAAACTTGGGTCACTGTCAAACCAGATATGAAATGCTATCAATAAGTTAGATAGTATACTAGGTAATTTTTTTCTGTTGTATTGTGAAAAACCACGTGGTTTTTAACCGATAAATAGTTCAACATTCAGCTCACTCTTTCTGTTTAAAACGGTTCATTGTTTTTCATTGATTGTGCATATTTCGAAATTTTTCTGGGTAGACAATTTTCATGGAACTGCTTTCAGAAAATTTTGACATGGCTCCATATTAACGAAATGTAAATTACTTCATTTGCATATAATGCCTTTTCGTGATCAATAATTCATTAGCTAATATTTGCATACGGGCTCCACCAAATTATAAACACAAAATTTGAATAATTACTTTTTTGTTACATTTCAATCTATATTGACACACCTCTAATATCCAAATTAAAATGTTTCATGTCATTCAAAACCCAGGGTATATTTTCAAATAACATTCAACGAATTTGAGTTGATATGACTAATATGAAATTTATTTTAACAATAATTAACTTTGGCACTCACAGCATAATTAATCAAATGGAAATATGGATCCTGATCAATGTGATTTTAAATTATTCTTTCAGTTCAGACTGGAGAAATCATAACATGCAAACTTTATCCGTTTGTATCGAAGACGAATGAACTTTGAATCCATGCCTTCTTGAGCAGGCTTTATTAAAATAGCAATTTACTTACATGATTTCGATTTATTTATAAATATACTACTAAAAATGAACATGACAAATGCTGATAAGTTTTAAAGTTTTCCTAGAGCCTAGACGTATTGTTTGGCCAAGAAATGAATTCTTCATGGTATACCCATATCGATAACTGCATTATTCTACAGAAATGAAACCAACTATAGACTTAGCAATTACTCTACACTTTGGAACAAAGATAGCTACAAAGCCATTAAATAGAAAATAAGGTTGATCTATTTCTTGCAATGACAAACAGATAAGTTTATTTATCTGAGGAAAAGAAGGTGATATTTGCAATAATTACGAAAATAGTCATTCCAGAAACACCGTTATAGAGTATGTCCCGAATTGGAATGATATAGGGCCATATTTGAAACGAAGATATTTATAAAGACCTCTGATTACTCTTCAATTTCTCTGTAAGGATGTCAAATCATTATTTCAAACAATGTTACCTTCAAACTACCTCTAAAATTCTTCAAGAAACTCACGTTTCCTGAAAAAAAAACAACGGAAGAATTTTCACTTAAAAAAAAGGGAATGCATTTTTTCTCATACTGAGAGGTCAGCTGAAACAACAATATTTTTTCATCTTGTCAATTTATGCCAATCAGTATATTGTCCTGGATTCAATTTGAAAAAATGGCCGCCAGTAAGTGTCGTGTATCGGAATGCTCTGAAATAAACAGTGTTTTTGTGTTCCAGTGTTGTAATAAAAAGCCTAAAAATGGATACTATATATGCATAAGATGTTATGGAGTATTCCACATAAGTTGTTATGAAAGAATAGCTCCAAATACATTTAAACACAGCAACAGACTTGTCTGTAAAGAATGCGAAAACCTTGATCATGTCAACAACCAGAATTCAGATGTAGAAGAATTCTATTCAAAAATGGTCGTAGAACTCCAGAATGAATGTAAGCAGAAGGCTGAATTAATTGTAAAATTGAACACCAAATACGACGTTTTCTATGAAGAAGCTCTAACAATGGAGAACGATTGTGTGAGTAAAATTCAAAGTTATGAAAAAACTATACTCGAAATGCAAGAACAATTATTGAATCTAAAATTGGAACATACAAAAAACACCGAAATTCTTATCAGCACCCAAACCCAAACAGATTATAAAAACAGTAAACAAAAAATGCCCGAAACAAAAGTGACTAATGTTAATAGCTGTACACAAATGGATGAGTACAAGAAAACAATGTTGCCAATTTCTCCAAAAGACCATGGAAAGTTAAGAAAATCGGGAAAAGAAATGAAAAGTAACAATACAAAAGAGAAGAAAAAATTAATTAACAAAATAGGTAGAAAAAGTAATACCCACAAAAATGAAATGCAAATGATCCTGAGGAACAATATTCAGAAACAAATAATTCAACAAGAAGAAAAGACACTGCAAGGGAATGGTGATGCCACAGATGAACAAGAATCTGGGTCCTTAGTGAGCTTAAGTAGTGTTCTTGTAGAGCACTCCTTCAATGTCTCCTACTCGGAAAAAACAACTGAAGATATCAACCACAAATCACTCCTGGAGGAGCTGGAAACTGCACAAAGTATTCTTGTGCATGAGGAAAGTGCAGTAAGTTACATCCACAGAAAAATAGATATATATGAAAGTTCTACAGCGAACTCTAATAACAGTGGTACACTTGAAGAAAATGACCAAATATTACACAAAAAAAGCTTACCCGAAATTCCTATTTCCTCAAAAAAAATCATGATAATAGGAGATCAATACGCGGAGAACTTTCCTTTAGTTTTAAAAAAGAAACTTCAACACACAAAATACCTAATAGAGGAAATTTTGGAGTCAGAAAAGGAACTATCGGATTTAACAAGAAATATCTTTCAAGATACGATACAATATGGATCTGAAGATTTTGTCATAATTATGTTCAATACCAACAATGTTAGTAATAATAGAAATTTGACTCTAGCACTAAAGCAAATATTGCCCATTGGCAAATTCACGAATTTAATAATAATGTCGGAAAAAAATAAATATATGGACCAGATCATCATTAACAATGTTAAGAGAGAAATCAATAAATTTAAGAAGCGTAACAGATGCAATTCAATTCGATTCCTGATTGATAGTAGGCAAAAAGGAAGTAAGTTTAGATTAGTTGATAAAGTAATGTCTTGTCTCTTATATGCAAGCGGTAATATTGTACTTAGATGCATCAAGATATCGAGTAATGCCTGTCTTGAAAAATCTACTGCTGTATCTTTTTTAGAGCCCGTGGAAACTCAAAAAGGGCAAAGATAATTTACAACAACTTCACTAGAAGCATATCTTTTTTAGTACTTAATATTCAATCTTTGCGTTATAAAACTGATGAGCTGTTTGTATTACTTGCAGATAAAAAATTTCCAAATATTGTCCTTTTGACTGAACACTGGCTTGTAGATAAAGAACCATGTTTTATAGAAAACTACATGATTCTCTCCAAATATTGTAGAAATTATGGTCATGGTGGAACTATGATTTTAGTTAATGAAGAATCTGTCAGCAAACTACTACCTGAAAATGTTACAGAATATAATTACCTCACAATTGAAAAAGTATTTAAATGTTCTGTATGTTACCTAAAAAAAACTAAAGCTATATGTTTTTTGTCTATATAGGTCTCCTTCCTCTGATGTGAATCTATTTCTAGAAAAATTAGAAGTAATACTGAGTGACCTTCCATTGAAATCCGATGTTTTCTTAGGAAGCGATCTCAAGATAAGTTATGTGAATGAAAATTGTGCAGCTACACAAGCTCTTATGAGTATACTACGATCCTTCAACCGCAATATGCACGTCAGATCAAACACTCGAATTTGTGATTATTCCTCTACCTGTATTGACTATGTAAGTACTAACCTAGAAAAAGTTTCACGTACAACTATTTCCACCGATCTATCTGATCATGAAGCTATAAAATGCTCCATTTTTTCAGATGTAACAGAACATAAGTAATAGATATAAATATGAACGGCTTTATAGCACTGCAAATTATAATAGGTTCTATGAGAACTGTCTGGAATTTGACTGGGAACGAGTCTTACTTTTAAATGAACCATTCGTTGCTTTTTATAACAAACTTTCAGAACTTTTCAGTATATCATTTTGTATACAGAAAATAAAAAAAAATAAAAAACCCTGGATAACACCTGCAATTAAGACGTCATCAGGAAATCTACGGTCACTTAGTTATATAAGAAAGTTCAGTTAAACCCAGATTTCCATGCCTACTTTAATAACTACCGTAGACTTTACCGAACTATTCTCAAGCTTGTTAAATCTAGCTATTTCCAAAATAGAATTTACTCTGCGAATAATAAAATGAAGGAGACGTGGTCCATGGTCCATGGTCCACCTGAGAGAGAATTATAAAAACAGGAATAGTGTTAAAATTTCAATCAGTGCAGACGAGATTAATGAGTTCTACTGTTCAATTGCTCGCAAGCTCAATAATAACATAATTATCCCTTACGACCCTCTTATCAATGTTCATAACTGTCATACAGGAGATACTTTTATATTATACGATACTAGTTTTGATGAAATTATAAGTGTTTAGGGATATTAGGAATAAAAAATCATCTGGATACAATGATATCTCCATGAATATATTTCAGAATCTTCCAAGAGTAGTGCTTGAAACTCTTGTCGCATTAATTCATATTTCGTTTCGCAACGGTAAATTTCCTTAATTTTTGAAAAAGTCTGTGATAATTCCCTTGCACAAAGGCGGTAACTTAGATGATCCCTCTAACTGTCGTTCAATATCACTTATCCCGACCCTAACAAAAATAATTGAAAAACTTGTGAAAAATACTTTCAATGAATTCCTTATTGGTCATGAAATCATCAAAGAAAATCAATTCGGATTCCAGACTAAAAAGAACACCCAAGATGCAATTTTTTCCTTCCTGTACGAGGTATATTCAGATATAAATGCCGGAGATGTAGCTGCAGCAGTATTTTGTGACCTAAAAAAGGCTTTTGACTGTGTAGACCATAAAATACTTTTGAGGAAACTACATTGCTACGGCTGTGAAGAAGTTACTTAGGATTGGTTCGACTCCTACCTAACTAAGCGCAGTCAAGTCGCAAAAAGTGATTCAACTTCAAAATATATTAATATAGATTATGAAGTGCCACAAGGATCGGTTTTGGGACCCACTCTTTTTCTTGTCTATATAAATAATTTACTGTGTATAAACACTTTTGGAAAAATTACCATATTTGTAGACGACACCACCATTTTATGGCATAGTAAAACTGTTGAAGATCTGAATAATAAGATAATCAGAAACATAAATGTAATCAAGTCTTGGTGCGACTCGAATCTTTTCTCTTTTAATATAAAAAAAACCAAATATAGTAACTTTCAAATGTACTCTAGAAGATATGCCTCCAGGAAATGAGAAGATTGAAAATAAAGATTACACAACATTTTTGGGCCTTTATATTGACAGTAAATTAAAGTTTGAAGCACACGTCAACTAATTGAAAAATAAAATCTCCTCAGGGTGCTATGCAATGAGAATTATTTTAAGGGAACTTGGTACTGCCACGACTATGAACGCTAAATTCAATTAAACTGCGAAAGAGAGCCATTAGATATGTGTCCAAACTAGGACCGCGCAATTCATGTAGGCAGTTATTTGCAGAGAAAAATATATTGACAGTTGTGGCTCTTTCTGTAATGGAAACTGTGTGTCTTATACCCAAACATAGATCAAAATTTGAATATATTTCTTGTCATAGCACTCGCCAAAATTCTAAAAATAATTTTAAATTACCATTGCCTTCTTCATCCCTAGTGAAGGAATGCATTTTCTATAACGGTGTTAAAATGTATAACCACTTCTGTTAAAAAAAATCTGTTTAATTTCAGAAATAGTCACGATAGTATTGACAGCTTTAGAAAATACACAAAAAAACTTCTCGCGAGCAGACCCTATTATGGTTTGCAAGAATTTTACAATGAAAACTTCCAGTGACATTGTGAACTGTCATCTGTAATTTATTGCGGATACTGTATAGGATACTCGATTAGACTGTTACATTATAAGTAGTAAAATTGATAAAATGTTCAAATAACATTTTATGATTGATATTTTATTCATTTAGTGACACTTATTCTATTGAATAAAATGTATAATTGATAAATGTATATGTTTATATACTGCTTGTTTATATAACAATTTTATTTTTATTTACTTTGTATATTACATAATTGTGTGTATTTTACCTAAATTTTATTTATGTACGTGTATATTTCACTTTGTCAACAAAACAAGAGTATTTTTAACAATAAAGTATATTGTGATTGATTGATTGATTGAAAGTACACACTTACTGACACTGTTTTCCTTGTCCACCAATGGCATACAAGCCTAGACTGCAGCATGACATTCCAAAATTTTTCCTTGCCTCCCATAAAGATGTTTCTTTGAACCAAATTCTCCTTACAGGGTCAAAACTCCATACCGAAGCAACTGCTTCCGATTTTTTGGAACTTTCATTTTGGCGAGGATCCCCACCTCCTGAAATATGACGAAAGTGTTTAGAAGATTTCTGGAAGTTAACTAAAAAAGGGGGCAGAACAAAATGTTTGAAGGACCAGTGATATAGAAAATGTTTGAAATTATAGACACTAATACATCATTAAGCGAACAGTAATTTGGTTTCAGGAAACACGTAGAACGTACTTAAAGTAAAAAACTTGAATTATTAAATATGTCCCTCTCGAAATGAAAATTAATTTGTTTTTGAAATATTTTAATGGATGTGTCTTTCTATTTCTACTTAATTTCGGTGTCGCACAATGTATATAAAAAGGAATTGAAATATTATACTTTCTACACAAAGAGTATTTGTGAATTGAAGGAAAAAACTATATATTGACCATTAACAACAAACTCAGTTTCGAAGTTATCACGATACAAGCTTTCTTTTCGAGAGTGTACTGCAACTTATTTCTAGTATAACTCTTTCTTGAATCTAACAGTCGATATTTTTCAACCAACAATAAACAAAGCATTAGGGGTCTTGAAAGACAAAAAAAATGTAAGTAGATACATCTTCATAATTGCCAGATTCCACGAATATTATTTACTTCTACAGGGTCTCTAATGTTTTTCAGATCCTCTTAATCTTTCGAGTTCGCCCAAGCATAATTTCTATATGAAACAATTATATTCAGAGATATCCTATGGTTGGTGGAATATGACCTCATTCTAGTGAGATTCCAAAGTTTTGTTAAGAGGAAACATAAATAAATGTGAATCAAAGTAAGTCTAAAATGCTGCAAAACAAAAACCTTTCCTTACTATGAATGCATTACATAACTGACTTTAACAAAGAGAAATAAAAATAACTATTGCTATAAAACTATTCGAAAAATCAATCTCAGTGAAAACTATCCTCAATGAGATTGTAGAAACAGAAATGGAAATGGAAAACATTGAGAAGACTTCAGTTAGATACAAGAAAGAGCAGCGAAAGCAAGCATAGTGAACCACAAAAATAATTGTATATTGGCGTAGCGATATTAATAGTTATCATTGCGTTGGCGACTTCAAATTTGAAAATTTTAAAGATCTTACCAACAATGAATACTCTTCCTTTGTAGAACGCAGCACAATGATGATGTCTAGGTTCCGGTAGTTCTCCTACAAATTCCCATGTATTATCGCTGTAAACGTATTGAAAAATATCTTTTCCCGTATTTCTTCCAGATCCATAATCGCTATGGGGATCGATTCCACCGATTACCAAGACCGTTTCACGATTTTTTTGAAAAAGAGAATGTTTCACCAGAATGCTCTGTGCTGTCCGCAATGTACGAGTATTCTCATTGAGTACAGTCCTGTAAGTAATAAATAAAAAAAATATATATATATATATATATATATATATATATATAAATAAAAAAAAGTAAAATATTT
>WOGP01010954.1:0-10118 GCA_015342065.1 Leptinotarsa undecemlineata
GACAGAGTTGTGGTCACCTCGTTCAGTGTCGAAAACTATACCGAGTTCATCAGCTGCTCGGGCAGCTGCCCTGAAGAGAAATGCTCCAATTCCTGCTTTCTCATGGTCACGGACCATGCAGAGAAGGGGATCCGAACTCCTGACGACTTTACAGGCTGTATCCAATATTATTGTAGTTGTCCTAACGATATTGAAAAGATCAATAGTTTAACCAGTCAGGAATTCTTTTGCATGCATCAACCGTTTGAAACAATTTGCGTTAGTGAAGACCTCCAATCTCCAATGATAGTTTTTCTGAAAATCTTTCATGTACATCGCAGTTCTGTTGATTGGAAAAAGTGTTTGTTTTTGGACTTTCAGAAACAAGCACTTTTTCGTCGCATAAAATACACCCAAAAACAAGCACTTTCACTAATTACAATACTTTTCTTCTACTTCTGAAGACGCCCGTTGAGGTAAGTATTGCAGTTTTGTTGAACGGAAAAATGGCTGGTTTTCATTTCAGTATTCATTTCAAAAAATAAAATGAAGTCATGAATCAAAAACGTTTCATGGTGTTTGGATAGCTTTGTTTGCTGAATTCAGATACGCATGAAAACATTACCTGGAAACTTTATACTTATTCGTAGAAAGTCGTGAATATTTTCCACTTCAAATGAAAATGATAAATGGCAGAGTAATTACTTCTGTACAGTTGCAACAAAAATTCTAAGTTATAGAAGAAGTTTCAAACTTGTTACACTATGTTCTGAATAATGAAATTTTTAGCGAAGTTCTAAATTATGAATTTATCTGTACAATGAATAAACATTTATAGAACAAACTTTGTCTTAGTTTCAGAATATGTAAAATGGAATAGTTTAAAAAAAAATGTAAAATTTTGCGGGAAAAAGAGTGTTTTGAACACAATTTGGAAAAACTAATTTTATAATATCTACCCATTACTTACGATTTACTTGAACGAAAAAAGTATATACAGATGTAAGAATTCAATTAAAAATTCAATCTATTATTTTTTGTTATTTTCAATAAACAGAAATATGAGATAATATTTGAAATATTAGAAAAGATAATTTGAGCGTATCTTACCTGGAACAGCCACGACGTAGGTCACTGTAATGAGAAGTAGGACGATTGCGATTTTCATGCTGCCCTTTTGCAGTTCTGATGACTAAGAAAATTGAAGCTGACCTGAAGATTGATTTCAGAATTAAATTTTGATCGAATTTATATATCTAACCATATCAAAACTATTAATCAGCACTTACCCAATATTGCTGATAATGAATGAAAGCTGGCTGAAACAAATAACTGATAATTTTTCTTCATTACTTTTAGATTTCATTCAGGTGTAAGGTCTTTCAACATATTTAAAATATCACTATACATTTATTGAATAAAAAATTTTGGCTTTGTAATTTCATCATGCATCTTTCATCAGTATATTCCTAATTTGACTCCAAAATTACCCAATATTTTCTGAGGCATCACAGATGTCAGAATTTCTACAAAAACAACAGAACAATTTCTTGTCTCTATTCTATAATCAAAACACCCCTTGGGAATAAAAAATCTCATGTTATATACCGTATCTCTGTTCATCTTACAATTATTTTTATACGAGTATAAGTGACACAACTCGTAATCTTTCATCACGAAGTATCCCACACAAAAGTGACTGTAGGCTTGACATACGGTCTTGTGGATTATCAGAGTATGTTATTCTTGAAATTACAAAAGTTATAGCTAATAAAAATTGCAAAATTGTTTCTTGTCACAAACTAAATTGAAATAAAAACCGATAATAATGAATTTTAAAACCAAATACGAAATATTGTTTCAATCATTACAAAACGTACTATAAAAACATGTAGAAATCATTTTTTTGGGTGCTGTGACAAAATATTGTATTTTAGCTTTTCTTTTGGCATATTCTATCTGTCAAATTTCATAATCTCTGCAAATGCAAGGACAACTCCCAGATATCGCGCGCTCCCCTGAGCTTCAACGCAGTTACCCTTGAATTGCAAAACTTCCTGAAGATATTCTGACTCGTAAATGTTTTCGTGGATTTAACGAGTACCGTCTTTTTTGGTCTATTCATAATTTTATTCTTCTCGAAATACGGCACGATCAACCTGTCTAGGTGGAGCTGAAGATGTTGCTTCGCCACCTCGCCTGAGAAAGTGCGCATATCGCAGTGAATCTGCGTATATACCCACATTCGTTCTCGGTAACATAAACAAAGAGTATAGGTGCGGTGACGGGATGAGTCCCTGCGGTACCTGCTTTGATTGAATAATTCACAGAGGTGGTTTGATTCACTCTTACGCGGTAGCTCAGGTAGGATTTAAGAATCCTAATCACAAATAAGAGTATGCCTGCCAACCACATCTCGGCGACAAATCATTTCATCCACACTCAAACGAAAGCTCTCTAGATATCCAACAGGACCATAACCGTATTCATCCGCTGGTTGAATCATTCCTCCATCCCGTGAACACCCGGATCAGTTGGGAAGTCATATTCCAACCTCGCAAGAACCTGAATTGCTCCTCAAAACTGATTTCCACCTACTCAATAGAATTTTATCGATGACTTTTGCCAGCGAACTGAGTAGCAAGATCGGGCACTGGCCATCTTTAAGAGATTTAAGTTTTCCAGTTTTATGAATGGACAGCACCTCCACATGCTTAAGGAAATCTGTATAATGTTGGTGTCTGATAGTCTCGTTTATGATGTGCACTAGCTGTACGAGAACCTTTCGCGGCAAGTTACGCAGTAGAACTGCCTGAATCCCATCGATCCCTGGGAATTTGTCCTTTCCCAGGCGCTTGATGGTCGCAGTTACCTCCTCAACGTTTATGACCTAGTCAAGTAGAGTCGTTTTGGTATTGGAGCCGGTCTACTTTTCATGTTACTATGTTGGATATTCTTTGGTGGTGGTCACAGTCATCGAGATCAACCCGGTGAACACTGGCAAAGTATTCCCCTAATAACTGAGAGTTTAGATGGTTCATCAGTACGTGCTTCCTAACTTTTTATAAGTTGGGAATGGCCTCAAACCGGTTGTCTGATCTCTTGGCCATCTTTAACAAAGAGCGGTCGTGCACATTAGGACTCTCTAGTTTATCCATCTACCTCTTGTTGGTAAACTCACTAATGCGTTCGTTAACCTCTACAGCAAGTCTCGACGTTTGATCCTTGCTACGGAGGTTACGTGTTGTCTGTCAGTCTGATGGCGTAGAATCTCCAAATAACTGAGCCATTCGATGGCCCATTACCATGTTTCGGGAGAAGGTGGAGGAGGTCGAAGTCAAGCAGATAGCTGGCACCGATCTGAAGGGTTTAATCTTGGTATCGCAGGAGACCCCCAGCCAGCCCCAGTGTCACTTCACTGCCAGCGAGGTCGGAATAAGACTTCCCAACTGATCCGGGTTATTCACGGGATGAATGAATCCTTCAATCAGGTGATGAATACAGTTATGTTCCTGTTGGCAATACAGAAAGAAGGCATGGTCTTATTTATGATTAGCAATTATGCTGCGAGTTATTCATATTGAATTATATATTTCCAGACGGATGGATCGATAGAATTGCCATTAAGATCTTATTATTGCACAACTATAGATATAGAGGCGATCGATTTTGAGTAGATGAACATACGAGTGAGACGTGAATTCAGCTAATTTCGCCAAAAGTGATTCGAAATATTCAAAACAAGTTTAGGTGTCGTTTAGAATATTGAAAATTAACGCTTGGATAACACTTTGATCATATATTATAGAGAAACATTGTTGATGTGATTAAAATACAACACCCTGAACAATGATTCTCAGAAGGATTGAGAAAACTTTTAAGTTTACATGTGTTTTAAAAACTCATGATATTTTTGCAAATGACATGGACACAAAAGTAGATATAAAGAAGTGTTTCTGCTCTCACAATTTCGAGAAATCCACAGCAGGATTTTTTCAGCCATTGTTTAATTGTTGTTTGAATATTGTTTGAATGTGGCAATAGTTATAGTGTGCAGTTTCGTTATCAGGGTGGGTGCTTCCGGTTCTAATAAATATTATCTTTATTGAAGTAGTATATGCTAACGCCCACAGATATAAGTTGCACCATGGATTATTTAGTGGAAAAAAAGGAACCTTACTTACTGTCTCATGAATTCTATAGCTGCAGATACGAAGATTGGAGGAATGGGAAGGCATTAGTAGAATAAGAATATTAATAATTGGACAACAAAAACAATTTACTTCATTGAAATATATTATTACGAATCCACAACATATATCCCTCCTAGTGACTCTTCATTTCGAACAGTCATTCAAAACAAAAAAGGGGCGTCCTTTTGACTGAATTCAGTACAGTAGTGTTCTTGAGTCCACTCCAAATTATTTTCAAAATAGTTTTTGCTGCCCTTTGAATTAATAAAGCAAAGTTTTATTTCATACCAGTAACACTTGCAGATGCGCGGCAGATATATAAGTGCAGCACGACAGTACTGTGAAACCGTAAAATTCCTATCCAATTTCACTGCTAAGAGTATCGTTCATTCGTTATCCCACCTATGTGTGCTTCTCTGTATGATCTATAAAAGAATTTCATCCCGTATATAATTGAAATATATATATTTGAAAAAAGCCGAATAGGTAAAAAAAGCATTAATATTTCAAGAACTTCCCGTTTCATGGGTTGTTTTCCATTATTTAGAATAGCTCTGTTGATTTCAATAAATTTTGTTTCAAAAGAAAGAAATCATTATTTATGTTCCACCAAATACATAAAACATGCATTTTATGATATTTGCTATAAGAGAAGGGTCAATATTCTCAATGTGTATCGATAGTCAAGATACAAATTGTAAGTTTCTTTTGTTTTTGAACTCAAATGAGAGTATTTATACGAGTATTTGGATTATTATTACCCAATAAGTTCCTCAGTAGAAACAATAAGCATGACATTTCGCAACATTTCATTGTGTGCTACCTCCAAGATAATTTTGTGCCCAAGTTGACCCTGTCCTCAAGTTGCAGTTAGACTCCAAGGTGAATATCATATTTGGAGCAATCAATTTTCGATTTGTTAGCTGTTGTTTGTTCCTCTGCAATATTGCACGATGTGTTCAAGTTTTCGTCAGTAGAAAAAACATCAGTGCCATCTCCATGCTGAATCTTCACAAGGTATGACGATTTTTTTTCGAAACTTTCATTGATTGTAATGTGGAACGTTTTGAACGGAAACTAAATTATATTTCATTAAATAGACTGCTATGCTCGAGATATTCAACCTGTTTTATATTCTGAAACTGCTTTACCAATTCTCAGTATGTTAAAATAATGTTGTTTTTGATTCATGTGGTCGTTAAAAATATCAAAGAATATATTGAATGAAGAAATATTGTCATGTTTAACTGAAACATATTTTCACCGTTAGTCATTTTTAGGTTTTTAATTATATACTCATATACTTGATCATATACTTCAATAAGTGGATCTGCAGTGAAAGCTGCTGTAGAAGAAAAAGAACGAGCCTCGTTCTGTGATGGATGTTAAAGCTATGGGTGTGACACCCAAGTCAACTTGCCAAGTTTTTTGTCAGTTTTGGTGGTTTAACCAATCAACCGACAACTGCGGTAGCAGAAGTTTGGGAAGATATCTTGGAATGCCATCGAAAAACGAATACACATGTTTCTGAAAATGATATGAAACCAAGAAAAGTTAATACAGTCAAGCTGCTGGAGAGTAATTTCATAAAAATTTCATACTACCTATCTATTTATCTTAAAGGTTAGGTTCCCTAATTTCTGCTGCGGAAGTTGTCGGTTGACTTGGGTGTCACATTAATAGGTGGTGCCGCTTATGTCTCGCTTGCGTCTCACTTGCGTTGACGCAGTTATTTTTATCAAGTACTTTTCTTGGTTATTCACATTCTGTCTTCGAGGACCGCCTAACCGGTAATGATGATGCCCAATAGGCTGAAACGGCTATCGATCGATTGCAGCCTAGCACAATTATTGACCTACATCGCCGGCGGATCAAAACAACGTGTTGGAAATCGAATTCTTCGTTTCTGGGTTCTGGTAGTTCTTTTGCAGTGCAAGCTGCTACGAGAGACAAGATGAATCTCGTTCATAGTCGATTCTGAAGTTCATCTGACTGCCTTGCAGAACCTCGTCTATCTTTGATAATCGTGACAACCTCATCATTAATCTAGTTGAGAGTCATCTCTTGAAAACTTTTGGGTAAATTGAGTGAGTGAAATATTCAGGTAAGATAGATGGTACCTTCGTTGCAGTAGTACTCGTATCTGACTCCATTGTAGTTTGACCGCATATGCGACACATTCATCTGGGAAATATTTGTGATCTACAGTGAAGTCGTTACAGTAGTAGCTCACGAATAAAAACATGCCAGGAAAAAGTGGTATAATTTTCGGCAAGATTTTTCTACTTCTACTACCACTACCTCCATACAAAAAAATATGGAAATTTTCCGAAGAGAGTAAGGAAGCAATCAATTCCAAAATAAACTTACAAATATGTATAGATCATGCAAAGAAGTAACTTTCAGATACAAACTGGTAGAAAAAGCCTTTTCGAAATAACTACTTCCATATTAGCATTGAATTATACGAAAGAAAAGATACTTTCGAAATAAATACTTTCATATAAACATTCAGTTATGCAAAAGACACTCCTATCTATTCAGTTTGCAATCCAAATATTCGTTTTAGCATTGAATCAAATATCATTCGCAGGGTTGCTGCACAAAATAATATTTGAAAGAGAAAAAATTTCACTTATATGGAACAGTGTGATCCTCAATGGCAAACATCGATGTTTCGGAATAAGACACTTGCCTTTCGGCCTCTTCAGCACCATCTTCGTGAATTGAGTGCTTCGTCTTTACAATTCATTCAAAAAATTCACAAATGGGTTGAATCTCATGTCATCGATGACAGTACATAAATACATTTATTTGCTTACTTGGTTCATACTATGATTCAATCCCAGCTAAATTGAAAGAGTTCTATTTTTAGGAGAGAACATATTTTGCGAAAGGTAGATTTTGACAGAGATGTATAGGCCATGCAGAGAAGTAACTTTCAGACACGAACTGGATAAAAAGCCCTCTTGGAATAATTACTTTCACATAAACGTAATCTAGCCTAATTTTTTATTTTAATTCGAAATATCATTTCCGTCTTAAAATAAAATCTAATTGAAGATCCATATCGTTAATGGGTCAAGTTTTCATTCATATTATCCATAATTTTGAATTCCATACTTCCATACGTTCAGGATCTCATAATTGTATATCATTTCTATTACAGTTGTATGTATTTTGGGTGAAGTTGACAGAAATATCTAAAAAATACCTTATTTTTGGTGCTAACAAAACCGAAAGAAGTAAATGGATTGAAGAGACTTGTTGCATACTTACTCTCCTTGGAAAAATAAACCTCAAAATCATTTCAGATAATTTTGATATTTCAGAGCAACAATTCCGTAATGCAGCTCAATAATAGTTCATTCAATTCAGATAATGGATGATTATCATGTTAAGTTGATGAGTATTCCGATCAGCAATAATTGTCTAAGATTGATTTCGAATATTGACGAGCTAAGTGGCAGGCAATACCACCTATACAAATGTATGAAGTTCACAAAACTGTCATTTGTTTCATCCCAAACAGTTTATTCAGTAAACATTTCAAGAGTTTGTTTGTTATTAGAATATTCCCAGAGGCATTTCCCCTGCAACTAATCCAAGAACATCAAAGCTCCAGAAATGTGAACAACGAAAAGAATGAAAAACATGTTCAATAACCTATGTTGCTTGGGTATCATCAGTAAATTCTTAAGTAGTGATAATTTTTTCATGATATACCAATGTTTTCATTAGTTTTCGGGTTTTGCCATGATCTCTTTAGGTTACAACCTCCATACTTTTCAACTGCGGCAGTCATCTTCATTGGCATAGTCGAAGTACTTTTCATGACATAAACTGAAACTGTCTTGCCATTCATAATGTTGATTTTTCGGGATCTTTCTGTTCGCGCATACTTTCAATGTTGTGTGCAAGATCTTTGGTGGATATGTTCTATCTTCCTTTCTGTTGAAGTTTTCTAGGTGTTTGTGTATATATTTGGCTTCTGAATACATTCTTGCTGAATAATGATTCGACGTTGCTAGCCTCTCAGTATTTTCAAAAAGGATATTGTGTTCCCCGTCGGACAGTGCGTGTTCGACTTCAATCTAGAAATGTTGACTTCAAACTCGAAATCACGAGAATAAAGTCGGGATACCGAATTGAAAGTTGTAATTTCAAACTTGAATTCGTAAATCCGGGTAGGGTCTTACGAAAACGCTATCTATGGCATCGACAATGAACCCAATACTCCAAAATTGAAGATGAAAAAGGTTCCACAAGGTGTTCAGTTACAAAACCATGTTTCGAAATCGACCACACCGGCTCCATACAGGTGCAATGCTGATACTAAAAATGAATTCACCCACCGGAAGTTTAAGGGCATTGAGAAACAGTGATGAAAAGATAATAGTTTCCCCCGTGGCTGGCGCCTCAGATGGAATATTGAAGAATTCTTTCCCGATGCACATCTACAATATGAAACGTACCTACATACAAAATTTCAGCCTCCGAAAATATAGTGGTATGGAGAAACAGTGATGAAAAGTAAATTTATATAATGAATCTGACTTTTTCCCCAGCAGCTAGCGCCTCAAAAATCATTTTTTATTGCACATCTACAACATAACTCTAACTTATATATGGAATTTCAGCTTTCGAAAATATAGCGGTACGGAGAAACACTGATGAAAATGTAGTTTCCATAATATGTAAACGTGCCCTTTTTATCCCCAGTAGGGGTGCATCACTTAAAATATTCAAAAATCCTTTCTCATGAGACATTTACTACATAAAATGAACCTACATACAAAATTTCAACCTCCGAAAATCAAATAAAGTATTATTATAAGATGCGAAGGTTGAGTTCTTTCTCGAATTCATAGATGGCGTCTTACTCTAAATTACACCTTCAATCTCGAAATTTCGACTTTACTTTCGAAATTTCGACTTCAATCTAGTAATGTCAAGTTGAAAGCGGGAATTTCGAGTAAAAAATCGAAATTTCGAAGTGAAAGACGTAATTTCAAGATCAAAGTAAAAATTTTATGTTTCAAATTCGTAATTTTCAAGAAATGAAAAATAAAAATATGTGGCACTTCTGTGGGGTCTTAAGTAATGTTACGTTTTCCCTGTGGGTTTAACCATAATCCACTACACTGGTGGGTGTGTCTGAGTGTCAAATTTTATGACAAACACAATGATGAAAAACGCATATCGATATCTATCATCGTTTCTAAGTTTATAAGCATGTTTATCAAAAATTTGCATTTTAGAAAAATTGCTGTAACTTTTTCCATGTCGAAAATTTTTTGTTCCTATGGAATCTTTTCCAAAGCACTTTGCTGCGTAGAATTCGATATTGGTGAATCCCGCATATCATCGTTTCTGAGTTACAGCATGTATTTTGGAAATCTGCATTTTCGCAAAGTATTTTTTCTGTTGTCAAATATTACTTGTTTCTATGAAAACATGTCTTTAGCACTTTTTTATGTAGAATTCAATAGTGAAAAAACTTTTTTTTTCAAATGAGATATCAATAGTTATAGATGGAAAATTATTTTTTTATCGAGATTCGCTGTATAATCTTGGATATTTCGATAGAGCATTACCTTTCAGAAAATGTAGAACACTTGATATTTTGCTAGTCATTTTTGAAATACAGAGCTTTCAGGTTGCTTCATGTAGAATTTGAAACGCACACTTTGATCAAGTAGGCTTTGGACGACGCGGCGATAAAACAAAAATAAATTGTTCAATAGTAGATATCAACTGGTGAGAAAGCTTTTCACAGCAGTAATTAAAACGCGTAGTTTCAATAAAACTGATAAAAATGTATACTGTTAACTTGATTAAGGCTTTCGCGGCCAAGATTTTCAGTGTAACGATCTTCGTTCGGGTTTGAAGGCCGTCGTGGTTTGGAACTGTATCCTAACGTTCCGCCAGCACGAATGGCTGGCT
>WOGP01010958.1:0-10117 GCA_015342065.1 Leptinotarsa undecemlineata
TATCTCAAAAGTTAAGGCGTTTAGGACATACGTCCATAGGACGTTTTTTCCTTAAAATGGGTCTAAGAATTACCTCCTTAAATATTAGCATGTGTTTGAGGAACACCCTGTATAAGTGCTTACAGCATTTGACTATGAAAAAAACGTGACATTTTACCAGTTTTTGATTACCAAAAATGAGTTTCTTGAATAGCAGATTTTTTACTCAAGTAATCAGCAGACAAAAATGAGTTATTCCAATTAAAAATCGATTGAATATTTACCAGTCTTTTTGGCATATATTCATTTTTTACTTACTTCATTTGGGTGTCTTCTATAAAAGTCTTTGATTTGTTTGAGCCTATTGTAAAATTCTTGAAATTCATTTGGGCCTGTTAAAGATGCAACTTCAGCTTTACGCTGACCATCTTTATCTTCATAAAGCTCAATTAAACGGTCTGTAGCAGTCATATATCTGTCCAACAGAAATTTTTGACGATGATCTGAATTTATCGCTTCGCGATACTAAAATTGGAAATATTAAACTATCCATTTTACTATTATAGTTGAAAACGTACCATGGTTTTTTTGGTCAGCATTTCCTTCACCATAGCATCTATCAAACGTTCTTTTTCTTCATGATATCTTCGTTGCTGTTCCAAAATGGTTTCCATGACTAAAACTAATTCAACCTATGACCAAATGTAAAGAAGCAGGAACTGATTAACTATAACATTTGTAAAATTGAATTTAATAAAAAAACATTTACTAGTTCAATAATTTTTCGAGTAGCTACATTCCACAAAGTTGACAACTACTAGAGGTTAGTTCTTCTCATAATTATATTACTTTACATTCTAGTAACCTCATTTGTCAGGGTTATATATCCAGTTATCCGAGAAAATAATTTCGAAATGTGACAGTTTAAAAGTCCAGGGGAAAATGTCAACGTGACATTTTGTATTACAATTTCTTCGAAACATCAAGTTTTCGGGAAAGAAAGTTTTTGGCTTTCTACTACTCCATCTTTTTTTTGTATCAAGATGGAGTAGTAGAAAGCCAAAAACTTTCTTTCCCAAAAATTATTATACACTTACCTGCTAGTAGCTCTTCAAGAATTAGCGTTCACAAGTAACATTTTTTTTACTTGTGATACTTTCTTACAATTCTTCATTCCACGTGGACTAGCTGGTAGCGACTTCATCTCTTTGTATTGTTTTTTTTTGCCTTTGAGGGCGCCGATAGCTTTAAGTGTTAACGATAAAGATTACTTCGAGTATAACAGGAATTTTGAATAATAATCCTTCCACATAGAACTTCAAACACGCTTTCTCTTGGTACCCCGATAAGAACGTCAAAAATTGCAAAACATCAATCGATGCCAAAACAGTCTGAAAATGCGATAACACGAAATGAGATCAACTCATCGGAAATATGCCAGGAGCATATCAAAAATGCACCGAATGTTCTCGACGCTATAAAAGAGCCAGGCTTATTACAGACTATCGTGCAATACTTTGACACTATTGGAATAAATTACGTGCAGTACGGTGCACAACGGAGCAGCTTCACCATAAATGCCGTGGGCCTTTAATGGCCCTTAATAATAGCCTGATACGTTTTTAAATTTTTTTAATGAATACTACAAACTACCTGCACTCCTACTAAAGTAGAACGATTTTTCGTCGACAGGGCCGGACCAGGTAACAGAAGTATTATTAAAGAATGTTTATGCTAGCTATTTTCCGAGATTGTCGGGTGGATTCGACAGGATTTCATGCCTGTAGTTTCGTCTAGCACGGCGGTAGATATTAATGCAGGCGATGCCCGTGGGTTGGGGTACATATCTAGGTGGCGGATAGGGGAACGGCCAGGGGCATGGAGGTCTTGCCCGGGAAGCCAATGTGGCCTTACGGACGGGGTCGCCGGACTACTGGTCAGTGACAGAAGTGAGTAGGGTGAGGGCAGCTAAAACTCCCCAAAAGCCTTGGCAAAAAATGCCACCGTGGAACAGCCTACCCAAGGTGAGGTGTAAGGAATCCTGCGAAAACTAACTGTAATCAGCCTACCTCTGGTAATGCAGGGCTCTGCCAGAGGTGACCATTTCTTTGCTTGCTACTCGTGGAAACACACATGAATGAAAAAAACAGAAACAACAAAATCAAAAACCAATCTCGTGGCTATACAGAAGTGCTCAATTCAATTTGAGGCGGTGGCTGGGGATGAAAAGAAATGTCCACCCCAATCTACCGCTTGGAATGGGGCTGGACATAGCAGATCACCTCGTGACGTAATACAAAGGACAAGGCGTAAGCGCATTTCCGGCGCCGAGGCCAAAAGGAGAAAGAGCGTGAAAGAGGTAGGAGTGGCAGCAACTATAAGTGCACCCTCCACCTCCAACAGCAAGGGACTTCTTGCGGCGGGCACCAAGAGCTTCGCCTTGAATAAAGGAAAAGAAACGGCTGCCCCTGCAGTACAGCGACAGTAATGTCGCTGCACTTTCCAAAACCTTCGCGGAGGCCACCATGAGACACCTCAAGGTTGCCAAAGAGAATGTGTGTTCGTCGAGTCTTGGCCCACACCTGCCAATATAAAGGTGATATCTCCTAGTGACGTGTCCACCTTCCTGGAAAGGACAGGATGGACGATTACCTAGGAGGACAACTCTTCGGGAGGATGTACAATGGGTCACATGTGGCCTAAGTGCTGTGGGCCTACACTTTCCCTCCCTACTCTAAAGACAGATATTTTATTCTGGTGTATTTTTTTGAAAATATTTGAGATTTCTCAAGGAATTCTTTTGTGCCCAAATTTGGGAAGATGAATTGAAGTTCGAAATATCAAAATCAGCTCATTTATTTTGAACACCGATTCATATCATCGCATATTTTTCAGCCCAGAAAAGAAGCAAAGATCTGACTGTTGTTGCCAGATGAATGCTGTATTGAATTCAACTGTCCACAAAGGATTAGCCTGATAACTCCCCCTACGAAGATTCCATCTATGCGAAGCCATGCTTCGACATCGATCTCCAAACAACAAATCGTTTTCTGTTTGGCAAGTGCCTGAAACCGAAGCTCAAAATTGATCAATGACAAATTGGCTTAGCAACTTGGATAAGCAAAGTTTGAGTTTTCTGTCGGTTCTATGGATAGTTTGATAAGTATAATTCGGAAAGTCTGACATGAAATGACTCTATTTAGATGTTTTTCCCCCATCAGAACAAATTTGCGGTCTCTCGAAGCGCGTTTAGCTAATCAAGTTAGCATTATCAGGAAAATACTAAATATACTTCATATGGCTATGTTGATGTTTCAATACGCATCTGGAAGAAATATTAGTTTGCATAATGAGCAACATTGAATTTATTCATAGTATTTTGTCATTGTTCCTATCGTCAATTACTGTCTTTTTGATAGCTAGTCTTTATTTGAAACTAACACACTTTATTGTATGATTTTCACTATATTAGTTAGTTTTAATATGGATTTCAATCAAGTATCGGCCAGTTCTATTCAATTAGTCTTTGTTTATTTTCAACATGTGATTGGCCGATCTCTATGATATGTGAAAAAATAAGAACAATGTTTATTTTCATGTAAACACAAATAAACAGAAAAGTCATAGGAGCTTGTACGCGATATAATGACATCCAGGTAAATCATATTTGGGTTTTTTGACAAGTTCCACGTACTGAAAATTTCACATTTCGATAAATCAAATAATCAGAAGGTACCTGTTTTATAAAATATCCGCTTAGAATTTATCATATTATTGAAAATATCACGTCCCGTCTTGAGAATCCACTCAGTTAAAGAATTTTTGAATTTTCTAAATGTTTCAATATTCTGAATCTCATGAGGTATTTGCTTATATATTCTTGGTGCCAGGTATTTGATACTTCGTCGTCCAATCGTTTTGTCACATCAGGGTAAAAATATATAATCATTCTTTACTGTATTATGATGAAGTTTATAAACTTGTGATATAATTTTTTTATTTTTATTGAATAATAATATTTTTATGCAGAATAGTTGTCTGATGTTCATAACTTGAGCTTCTTCATATAAAAGATCACTAATATAGTCACATGTCTGGCAAATATTACTTTCAGAATCCATTTTTGAACCACATTTGAGTTTCCTGTAAAACAGTCACTAACAACCCCTCATCCTATAATTCAGTATGTAAGATGTTTGTACTAGCGAGAAATGAGTCATTTTCAATTGTCTAATGTCCATAAATCCTTTGAGATTTCTAAATTTCGGAAGAAACTCTCTTGATTTTTTGAGAAGTTGTTGCATATGTAAATTCTACTTCATATGTTGATCTATCGTGACACTAAGATATTTCACCGATGTGGCTGAAGGAATTTGTTTGTTCAAGTCTACTTTAAGGGGACCTAAGTTTGGTAATCCGCTAATATGAGATGCTAATATAATTTAATTTATTGAATTGGAACCATTCCGAAATTTTAGAAAAATCATCTTCAACGGTTTGTTTCATATTTTGCCAATTTGATGAAGTGTACAAAATGGCAAACATCAGCAGAACTGATAGTTCGACCAGTTGTATTTGAAGAAAACAGAGTATTCATATAGATTGGCTCCAGCACAGTGCCTTGAGGAAATAGGTGACGGTCCTGGAAACGCTTAGGACACCATTAATTTCAACACTCTGATCACGATCTGATAGAAAAGTGGAAAACAATTTGTATATATTCTCACGGATGCCAAATTCATTCAGCTTTCGCAAAAGGGTTTTGTGACATACATTGTCAAAAGCCCTGGAGAGGTCTATAAATATTTCAAGTATGGGTATTTTTTTTAACTAAAGTATTATAAAAAATGTAGTAAGTTTATAAATGTCACCCTCGGTTGATCTGCCTTCTCTAAAACCGTACTGAAATTCCGACAATATGTTGGAACAACAATATGTTGAGCAACACGAGACTTTGGGTCAAAATTGGCAATGTATTTGTCACTTTTGATTCGAATAAGAGTGAGGTAGAGGATTTTGTGACTTGATCCAACAAAATATTCCCAGATATAAAGCTCAGGTATAAAACTGAAAATAACTAAGATTTACCATTCTTTGATATTCTAGTAATGAGCTATGAGCAAGCTTAGAACTATTATTATTAGTTCATGGAATATGCAGTATTGCTCAGGAACTTCGTATGAGATTTGCATTTTGATATATTACATCATTTACAGTTAGAGTTGAGTATCAGCTCTATTCTCTTGACTAATAACTTGCCTAATAATAATATTTTGTATTACAACACCCTCTTCAAAAATTCTCTGATCATATTATGATAGTTCAATAAAAGTTGATACGACATAATGTAAACAGATTTCGAATATTGCTGCCGCTGAAGAAGCAGAAGCAAAAACTATAATTTTCAAAAGGTCGAGTTTTTCTGTATCAATAGTATCCCAAAATAGGCATTTTGACACACCTCAAGTCGTTCTCTATATCTTACCGTTCAAGAGATCCTCATACTATATGCATGACTGAATTTTTCCAATCATGCATAATTATTAGTCCCAATTCTCCATGCTCGAATCACAGGAAAATTATGTTTCGATGAACAGTGTAACCAGAATTCCTAATGAAGGAGGTTCATTTCCTTCAATTGTATTGAGAAATCTTACAACTGAATCAACAAATTGTTTCCGCATACAATCACTTTATGATGTTTTCTACCCCATCCAAAACCAACAGGCGAAAGCAGGATATTTTCAGGAATTTCAGAACATAATTGCCCTTTTGAGTTGAAATTCTTTGATGTTCCAAACAATACAGACTTTGAATTGAGTCAATTATTTGATGGTATATTGATATGTTGAATGTTCATAATGTAGAAATTCGTCAAAATGAAACAGCTGTAATATTATCATTACAAATGAATGATTTGTCTAATAATGACTTTCAATTTTTCTTCAGCAGTTTTCTTTCAAATCTGTTTGTTGATAATATCTAGAAAGTATCAAAATCAGCCATACATTGAAATCACCTCCAAAAATAGCGATCATTTATTTCATTTCCATATCTTTAGTATGACCCCGGACTTTGTATTTATTGAGGATCTCAATTCACTGAACAACATCTCATGCACACGTAACTTGAAATTGAATGCAAAAAAATCATGTTGTATGTTATTTGCATGCGAATCTAAAAGTAGACTGACTTCTAACCTCATCAAAATCCACATAAATGATAATGTCCTGCCTTTCACTTTTGAAAGTAAAAACTTGGGTTTATGGATTGACTACGATTTGAGATTTTCTGAACATATCAGTCATCTTTGTAAATCATCTTATAACATTCTCAGACAAATTTTTTTCAATAGAGATATTCTTACTACACAACTCAAACTTAGGCTTTGCGAAACTTTATTTTTTTCTAAATTATCATATTGCGATTGCATGTATAGACCTTCGGTATACATAAATTTGAGCACATCAGTACGATTATTTATATAACATACCTGTTAGTTTTTCCCATACTAACTATTATACTCGAAATGGATTTGACTTGGTAATTCCCAAACATAGCTTGGCACTTCTTCCTCCTATATTTTCTCTAAACTGTATAATAAAGTGTCCAGTGATTTCAGACTCTACACGATAATGACTTTCAAAAAACTCTCGAAACTACTTCTTGAATGCTAGTACTTGGTGCCCTGTAAGTCGATTTTTACTAATATCTTTTCATTACTCATTTCAATTAAGTTTTTATTATTGTGGTGGTTAATTTATCTTCTATTCTATATTTGTTGATGACATATTTTTTTTAGTGTATATTTTGTAAAGTTGATTTGAAAAACAGCTTACGCTGATAATCCGCCTGTTCATCTTTTTTACTATTTCACATCTATCACTTGTATCCACTTTGTTTATTTTTTATATGAATGTTTCTCCGTTAACCATTTGTTGCACCACTACAAACGAGAACCCTCAGAAGTCGAAACTTGTACGAGCTAGAGACTAATGAGGTCTTACCTTTTAACGTGTGATTCCTAACACAGGTTGGACGATAGCAAGTGGAAATCGATCGTTTAGCCTGCGGCTTGAACCACCGACCAAAACGGCGGTCAATTGAGTGAGTGAACAAAGCAACCACGTCGAACCGACCTGCTAGTGACCGATCCCAGTCGATTTATCATTATTATTATTATCACCGAATCTAAAGGCACTGAAATATTAAGTTTGAAGAAATCATAAGTAGGTGACTTTCGTTGTTTCTTCCTTTTCTCTGCCTACTTTGGCCGACATATTATGCAATAGAGGGAAAAGTTTTGTACGCGAGTTTCCAATGCCCGCTCTCAGTGGGAGCCAACACAACTTCTAAATTTTTAAATGGAAATAGGAGTTGGGTGATATCTCATTTTGAAGATTGTTTAGATACCTTCTCATGAATTCCACAAACTTTCAACATTTAGCGTGGTATTAGCCAGGTAAGTAGTTGCATTTACCAGAACCTACGATGTGGGTAGTTGGGAGACATCAATATTTCGAGATTTTATTTCGAAATATTTATTTTCTACTACGTATGTATCTCTCCTCGATACAGTTTTCAGAAAAAACTCTTTTGATAAAGATAATGAAGATGACTAGGAATTTGAACCATTATCTATATTTTCTTCGACCAAATCTAGTCTGCATATGATTTTTCTACCAGTTTGATAATTCCTGAATTCGAAGTCAAACTTTAATAACTCAAAGAATTTACATCAATCTAAAACGGATGATGCCTTTTTTAGAAACTTTGGAAACCTTATATGGAAAGGATGAACGATAGGCATGGAAAAAAGTGGAATTGATGATTATTGATTTCTCACTTCATCTACATATCAGATTGTAAGTGTTGAGAAAATTTGATAACTTCAAAATTCAATCCAACATTACGGGAAATCATCAAAACGTCATCTGCCAATATCACAAAACTTTTCCAAACAGGGATAAATTGAGTAAATTTTGCTTCCAGTAGAGAATTTATTAGATTGAAAATTTATTCGGGAACGAGTAGTATGCCCCAAGATATTTGCATGATATTAAAATATACCTTTTTCACAGCCGAATCAGAGGAGAGGTAGATTATAATAACCCTCACTTCCTGTAACGTAAGGAGAAAGGTCCATTTGGAAAAATGCATGAAATAATCGATGGAAATTATTAATATCAGCAAAACGATGCGATTTTCTAAGGTTGCCTTATCATTGGATAATATCATTGGTTTCAAAGTAATTCCCAATTATTTCTTCAGATCATTCTTACAAACTCAACCAAAATTATTTTGAATTCAATGGTTTCACTTTGAATTTGATGTTTTACTCTAAATGGTATTGGGGGCAAAGCCTGAAGTGATGTCAATGACAGGTTCTGGTCTGATGAAACTGCTTGCAGCACCCTCCTTTGCAAGGGAGTCAGCAGCCTCATTGGCTTTCAGACTAGTATGGCCAGGAATCCAGACCAGAGACAATCTGTTAAGTCTTCCTATCGAAGAGAGTCGTTTTAGGCAAATTTCTACCAATTTAGACGTTGCTCGGTAAGAGCCAAGAGCTTCCAACGCCGCTTGACTGTCCGAGAATACTTTTATTGACTTGTTTAAGACGTTGGATTTTTTTATTCATATAGAACTTGGCTATTAATGCCAGCTATATTTAGCAAATAATAAAAAATGACCATTGGTCACCGTTTTGCATGTATTGTGCAATTGTATATAGGGTACATAAGTACATAACAGATCTACTACGTCCACATCACTTGGTTTTATCAAAACTCAACAGTCTCCAGATTAGCCTTTTCACCTGTTGCAGAGGTATACTGAATATTTATACTGATTCAGTAATTTCTTCCCTAACAGAGACGGAAGTTTCTATCATCATATCTATGAATTACTGTATCAGTATGAGTGATTTCTTTTTGCCACCCGCATTCCTATAAATCAGCAGCATTTAATTCATTATTCCACAGATTATTTTATATTCAGATGTCACCTGAAAACTTCGATATAGAGGTGAATATTATAATAATGGTTTACCTGCTCTAATTAATAGAATCTATAACAACCACAGAAATAAATTTCCTTATCGTAGTTTAATCTGTACCAACAAATCCAATAAATATTGTTCTATTTTCTATTCAAAGTTTCACAAGATATTCCAAATATTCTCAGACGGTACTGTGATGATATTAATTTCTCATTGTATACTATGGGTTCTATTTCCAAAGTACCAATCTCCCATAAATCAGGCGTTTACAAAATTTCGTGTTCACAACCAAATTGTTCTATTTATTATGTCGGACAAAGTGGTAGGAAAATTAAAACAAGAGTTCTTGAACATGTTGAACTAATTCAACAATTTCAGAAGTCTACACTTAGATGATTATAATACTGAAAGTTTGTTCTCTAATTACATCCTCAATTATCACCATAGTTTTGATATTGATTCTGATTTAGAAGTTTCACATGTTTTCCAAAAAGGCACTTCACTTAATTCACTTGAAATTTCAGAAATCAACTCTGCTATTAATAACCCTAACGTAATCTTTCTTAATGAAAAAGTTTTTTAATTGTCTCAATTTTAACAAAATTTTCCCTGACTTGATTTTTCATAAACCCTAATTTTATTAATTTCATTAGTATGGTTGTACAATTGGGTGGTCGGTTCATGTACCGTTTTTTTAATTTTGATGTTAATGAGTTGGGATAAAAGCTCTAAGCCTCCCAAAGTTCAATATGTTATAAATATGATGTTATAAACTTCCGCCGTTACCAAAATTAAATAAATATTTTTTCATCATCATTGAAATGCCATTGTGACCATTTATTCATTGGTAACATGTGACAATTTTCTTTTCTCCTTCATAAAATATTTTATTTTTCATCTGAGTATTTTATACTTCATTGTATTAACTATTGTTATGTTGTTCTTTTTTAATGTAGAATTTTAAATAATTAGCCGATGATAGACCTATATTGGTTCGAAATATGTACTGATTGATGGTTTTACCATCACAACATCTGAGGGCGTTAATGATTTGTGGAGACGGCTTTGAATAACTATGGGATTGGAACCTTTGGTGTGAAAGTTGAATAACTTCTTTGATCAATTACCCAAACACCAAAC
>WOGP01010959.1:0-10117 GCA_015342065.1 Leptinotarsa undecemlineata
CGGTTGTTTGGTCGTCATGTTTATTGATGTCACAGACGGTCTGTTCGAGGTAAAACCATCTCCAATGACGTCACAGGTGAACCCTTTTAATCAAACCTTTCAATGATATGAACTTAACAGAAGTGACACAGATTGCCAATATAACTCAACAGTGATGTAAAGGTACATTTTGAAGAACTAAATATTAGAATGTTAGGTTATTTATTTCTCATATTTGTATTTCACAGGAATCTCGGAGAACACTCGAAGCACCAATTACTACAAGGCAATTACAAACAAGAACTGATTGATGGTAAGTGATTGTGATTGAATGATAACTAGATGAAATTAAATATACAGAGTGTATTATTTTCAGGGTACAGAAACCTATAATTCTACGGATCTCACGGAAGCAATATTTCTAAAATGTCATAGCAATAAATAAATAAACATTGAAGTTGTATAATTTTTTCTCTAGATAATTTGACGGAAATCATAAAAAGGTAAATTAACACGTAACACCATTACAAAAAACTCATCTAGAGTTTTGACCATATCATTCAAAATGATAAGACAATACTAAATTGAAAGCAGAACAGAACGTCGATTATTTCATTATGTCCATCGACAATGTTACCATTCACTTATAATTTTACACCAAATTCAATCAGTAATTCCAGTAGTTTATTTTTTCTCGAAACTAAAATACGCTTCATTAGCTACTAGAAAACATAAATTTTCCAATTTTTCTTCTGTACAATTATAACGGCGTATGTTTTTCAGATTACTTTTCGGTAAAGAACCTTTAGGCTTCCTAACTGTCCGTCATTATATAGAAAGTGAAGAACTTATAGAGAAAACAAGAATAAATAAAATACATTCCACACTGATGTGTAGGTTATATATAAACATTTACTATTATTCAAATTGGAAGGGATATACTCGGGATATTTTAATTATTATATATCTGCCGGAATAAATGCATATATTCTCTCCGAAAAATAAATTAATTCACAGAAATAGAAAAAAATCCCATTCCAACTAATTGAAAATTATTTGAGAAGTTTAGACTTCTTGCTTTCTTACGTTGTTTGCTGAATAATGGAAATGATATTACTTCTTTTTCATTTCTGCTTGAAACACTCTGGAGCAATATGTAATTTGGTCCGGCATCTATTCATATTCAGAACAAGATAGATATGGGAGTTTTCTTTTTCTAAATAACCTATTATTCTCGAGTTCCACGCTTCACATTGAATACCAATCTGTTATGAATTGACTGAGTTGTTTATAGAAAATCATCAAAATGTATAGTATGATATAGTAATTTAATAAACTACCTATACCTCACGGTTTGTTCTCCACAAATTTTATTTGAAAAATATATCACATGCTTCGCTAATACAGTAGCTTCTTCAACAAGTTCGTGGAGATCAAATCGCGGGGTATAGTTTATGAAAAAAATGAAATAATTTTGTTGTTGCGAATTATTTTATCTTCCAATTGATATTTGGTCATGAATAATGATGATTATATATGATTAACAATATCTGATAAAAAAAGATTCTGGCTTCCTACTTCTCCATCTTTTTAAAAAAAAATGTGGGATTCTACCGAAGAAAGATAGAAAGCAATTAATTTCAAAATTGGTTATCCACAAAGATGCGTATATCATGCAAATAAGTAACTTGCAGACAAAAACTGGGAAAAAAAATCCTCTCGAAACAACTACTTTCATATAAACACTGAATTATCTGAAAGTAAAATACTTTTGAAATAACTACTTTTATGTAAACATTGAATTATACAAAAAACACTTTTGCCTATTCGGTCTCTACTATGAACATTCGTTATGGAATTGAATCCAGATATCATGCACAGGATTGCTACACAATATAGTACATGAAAGAAAAAATGTCACTCACATAGATCACTGCCCTCCTCTATGCGGCCATCGATGTTTCGGAATAAGGCACTTTCCTTTTAGCACCAATGGATAATATTACAAGATGAGGCACTCAATTAATTTATGAAATTACGACTTTGTCTATTTATGTTATAGATGACAGTATGTAATGACATTTATGATTCATTCTCGGCCATAGGAATCTTGTTTGAATTGGAAAAGGTATGTTTCACGGAAAGATTCACTTTTGGTAAAGAAGACTTTTTGCTTTCTATTACTGTGGAAATCTTCCAAAGACAGGAAGAAAGCAATCAATTCCAGAATAAATTCTTCACATTGGTGTGTAGATCATGCAAAGGAGTTACTTTCAGATACAAACTGGAAAAAAAATTCTCTCGAAACAACTACTTTGTATAAATATTGAATTGCACGAAAGAAAAATACACACTTTTCTATTTGATTTCTACTCTAAACATTCCTTATGAAACTGAAACACATATCACTCATAGGATTGCTAAATAATACAGTATTCTATGTGTATAATTTGGGACTGAAATCAAGCCAGCGAACCAGTATTATCGTTATTCCATCGCTAATTGATGTAAAATATAAACCTGGAAATCTACAAGATACATAACACATCAGTTGCTACAAACTAAGTATCAACAACTAACATTTAGTGTTCAGTCAAATATACAGGGTGTAACATAAGTACGTTGAAATATTCAAATGTCGTATTCCTGAGACCATTTTAAGAAAAAACGTTCATATGAACTTGTGTCGAAAAATGCTTCGTTTCGGAGATACGGGGTGTTGAAATTACATTTTTTTGTTCGCTTTTTGATAATAACTTGCACGAAATTCGGTACCCGGGGTTTTTTTGACGTGGGAAATCATAATTTCGTATTAATTTTCATGTAACGTCTAGAAGGCGATGCGTACGCTGTCATTATTTATTTCAAATTGCCCTTACTTTTTTGACAGTAAACTTTTGGTACTTTTCATGAAAAAACATAATTCCCACACAGAAGCTGATATTACTGTTGGGAGTCATCACTTTTTTGATATGTTTATTTTCCTAATAAATAACATAGTACTTCCCTGAATTGTGTTTTTTAACTCCGAAATGTAGCACTTTCTAATTGAATAATTGAAACTGACAATTTTTTTTATTTGACTAGAATAAACAGTTCGATAATGCTCAGTTTAGAAGAAATCTGTACTGGTATACTGCGTATAAAGTTTGATGAAAATAACTAAAATTTCAAAAAACTTATGACATAAACCTAACATGTTTTGAAAAATTTCAACAATATGTATTTCGAATACGAATCATTCTTCATCACACATTTTATAGAAAAAAGATGTTTATTTTGACGAGATCTACCACATACTTTGTTTTGGTAGTATTCTCAGCAACTTCACTTAGCGCCCTAGGAGCTTATGCATCGATATAGAAAATTATAAATATCTGAAAAACGATCACCTCCAGCATTTTTGAGGAGGTGTACCTTTTTTACTTGGAACATATGTGGGAATCAGGGTTTTTCATGAAAAGTACAAAAAGTTCACTGTCAAAAAAGTTGGGGCGATATGAAATAAATAACATGTAAACATGTAAAATAAGATGTTACATGAAAATTAATACGAAATTATGATTTCACACGTCAAAAAAACCCCCCAGAATTTCGTGCAAATAACTTATTTTTTGCAAGAGTTATTTTCAAAAAGCGAACAAAAAAATTCATTTTATACACCCTGTATCTCCGAAACGAAGCATTTCTGGACACAAGTTCATTTAGACTCTTTTTCTCAAAATTGTCTCAGGAATACGTCACTTGAATATTTTAACGTACTTCTGTTACACTCTGTATACAATATGTAATAGATTATTGTACCTCGTCCACTAGATGGAGTGACACTTGACGTGTTCGCTTCAACTTCGGAAGAGGAATAAAATACTCTGAAAGAATTCGATTTTCAATTGTGAAATATCATTGACTTCAGGTCGATGATGGTCACTATCTTGCACTGATGAGCGGCTAATGAGCCCGAACCCGGTCTGCAAGTGTGCCCGTTCCAGAATGGGGGGTCGACTCTTTCAGTGGTATTATCCAGGGGAATAGTTGTTATCTGACAGGTGTCGGTCCATTAAACCTACTGTGTAGGTATATTGAGACTGGCTTGAACGTTTGAAGTTCTATTTACTTTAGATTTGTTTATTGCCAGTCTTCAAGTAAGCCCACTGACTAATGAGAAATGTTTTCCATAAATCACTTGCATTATTCGGGCTTTCATTTATCTTATTTTATAATATTCAATTTTTTTTTAATGATTTTACTAACCGTTTTTTTTATTTTTATATTCAGTTTTGAGTTGACAGTTCTTGAGATGCTTGTTTAATTGTAAATACATTTTATGTTTTGGTACTTCTCGACTTTTCCAAGGCATTTGATCTTATAAATCATGATGTTTTGATAAGTATTCTTGGTTATCTAGGATTTTCGGCAAATTCCAGTAACCTCATCAGGAACTATCTTGCTGGGAGAACACAATCCGACCGTTATTACAAATAAATTTCAATTTCTTCCATGATTTATACATCACAGTTACCTTGTGGAATTCAACACTGTTCAGTCGATGCCTATGCTGATGATCCTCAAATATATATTTCTTTTGATGAAAACAACTTGAAACATGCTATCAGTTTACTCTACAATGATCTTAACTCTCTTGCGCATATATCTGATCAGTATTGCCTGAAAATAAATCTATCCAAGTCGAAAGATCCATTGCGATTGGCATGTTCCTAATAGAGAATAGCACAAATAATCTGGAACTCATTATTGACAACACCCTGAGGTATTCCTCCCACGTATCTCTGATTCAGAAAATAGCGTTAAATGGCTTGAGATTGATATACTCAAATGAAAACATTCTGAATAACCGATTGAAAATAACTTTATGTCAGTCTCTTGTGATGTCTTACGTGAACTTTGCCGAAGTGGTTTCAGTTCCTTCCCTTTTGAAATATGATTATTTGAAGGTGATTGTGTGATTGAGCATGATACATATCAGAAATACGCGACAGACTGTAGCTGCTCATCGATTTGAGATTCATTTCAGTACACTTCGAACTTCACTGTTTAAGAACTCTTTCATATAGAGAACGGTGTTTGTGTGGAATAAACTTCATGAGACCATTTTTCCAATGGATTTAATCTCCAGCGAATCATATCAAATTTGAATCGCTACTTTTACACAGGCACCGCTCTGAGAACGCCTTAAAAAATGAATTTTATGATCTTGTTCCATGTGATGAAATCTAAGGTTATGATAATATTGGATGCATTGAAATGTCTAATAATGTAACTATAACAATTATTACTGATTTATATATACATTACATAAAATGTATTCACCATTATCAATGAAAATACACGAAGGTTTCGAATAGATGCTTTGAACCACTACAGGGATTAACTTCTATATTAGAAATAGGAAAAATGGATAGGTGAAATCGCTACCGAGGAGGGGTTTTACAGTTCAGCTATAAGGGAAAAGTAATTTTCAATAGATTAATTTTACGTCGTAGGTTGCACTGCTCTATTTATCTGAAAGTGTTTCATTTATTATGTCACGTAATCCTCATGCAATAAGATAAGGTAGTTCGAAAGAATATAATCTATCGTCCCATCCGGATAGGAATTAATTTTTTCGAATCTCATCTAGATTGCCAAAAAATTGGGACATCAATAAAATAATTGAAAGAGTAAATATTTTTGCAGAGTTCCTTGGAAATTTGAAAATTGTTCACCTTGATAAAATATCAAAACAGCACTCTCCAAAGCGTATGTATAAATGATTTTGATTATATTATGTTTATTCAACATTGGACATATCGCCAGAGACATTTTTTTTGTCATAAAGATCATATTCAAATATGATTATGTTTACTTCACGTTCATTCAACGCCGTATATCGAGACTCATCACCTCGTAAGGAAAGTATATTATGAAAACGTTTTCATAATGCTGACGAAAATCAAACCATAAAAACTGTTTACCTGGTAATCGTTTGATGTGAATTCAATATAAAATCATCCCTATGATCGTTTGAAAAAATGCAACTTAACTCTTGTCTTTCACAATTTTGATTTTTGTTTGTCCTTCCCTCGTTATAATTATGCATGAGGAATTTCAGGAAGCACACCTAAAATATAAGATTCAGCAGTCGCCCCATCATATTTGGCAACAAAATCATTCCATAGACTTTAGTTCACTAGGATTAGTCATATAAGTTGACAACAACAAACATCTAGATACCTAAAAGAAAGTAGAAATTAGTAAACATAATAATATTATGAAAAGCAATGGTGGACTGATACGTAATAGTATACATATAGTGAAAAATAAAAAATGAAACTTCATATATGTTTTTTACCATTTCTATTTCTATGTAACTTTACTAACTAACGTTACTGGAGTTTCGTCTTAAAACAAACTGCAGTAACATAAGTTACAAATAAAAGTTGTGAAATACATAGAAAAGTTCATTTCTCATTTTCCATAATGATTTCCTACCACGTAGTAACGGTAAATCCATCAATTTATACTTTATGCCTTCTAAGAATATTTCAATTATCAGATTCACCTGACTATTACATAATAGAGAGTTTCTGCGATGAACTTCAAACATATATCCAATATCAGCCAATGAAGAAGATTTGGGGGAAAATTTTAAATATACTGTTTCATCTAATTATCCTCTAAAACGGGTTTTGCTTATGATGCTACCTATTCTCTATGTTTACGAGATACCTATACATTGCTTCGAATTTGAATAGTCCTGTATGTCCCTGTTACTCTCCCAACAGAAATATCAAGGCATCAGCAGCTGCAGTGTCTAAACTTTTCGTAGCTGAAAACACTATTTTATATTTTCGAGCAGAGTGAAATGTGGCTCAGATACAGATAGTTGTTGAAGATAGATGATATAAATTGCTTCTAACTGTAGAAACTCACATAATTTATTTGCGATTTTAAGTTACGATTATAGTTTCACATTCAAAACAAACGGTAAAAGAATAGGCAGGAAATAAATATCCATATTTATCATTATAGTATCATTTCACCGGTCGGTTTATGTTTAAAATCTGTTTTTCCGTTAATCATTGTCACCCCCATACGAACGACAACTCTCAGAAGTTGAGAAACTTATGCGAGCTGAGGACCAACGAGGTCTCACCTTCTAACGTGTGATTCCTAACACAGTTGCAGAATCATTCCAGCTTCAATCAGATAAATTATATCGAGAAAAATATCTGGTCGAGGCGGAAATCGAACCCACGGCCTTGTAAAGGTTATGCCATAATGCAGGACTTGGAATTAGAAGACTGGTCGAGGTTTCACTTTTGTCTATTGTCTGTTCTACTCTCTTCTCGATTTATCATGTACATATATTGTTGATTCGCAACTGTTTACATATTACACCTAAATATATTTGCGATATTAGCAAAACGTAGTTGACCTACTTATCGATATAAATGATTAATGTACAGGGTGTATGTATATATGAATAAGTACAATTATTAAAGGACACTACAGCCTTCCGATCGTGAGTTGGGCGCATTACCAGGGCGACTTCTATTTCATGTGCCTCAGTTTACATCTGAACTACCAAACGCAGCATCTACAACGGAATATCAGAACACGAGCGTAGCTGCCACCTTATGCAACCGAAGAAGTCCGCAATAACAGATCAGGTCGTAACAGAAAGAGACCACGTAATAAAATATAATGAAACTGTGGTCTTGTCCAATTCAACTTAACGAATTCAACCTACTATATTGATCATATAAAAAAATTCTTGAATCATTGGGCATAGTTACGCTATGGTTAGGATATGCTCAACCATTCTATTTTTTTATGTGATAACTTCCGTAGGTTACTGAGGAGAGTGGTGTGAAGACTACTACCTAGGACTTTCCGAAAAAAAATTATTTTTCAGTACATTTTTCAATAAAACATAATATGAGAATACATCAAAATAGAAATTTTCAGTTTCTAATTGTGTCACAAGGTTTATTACCTGCCAGTTTGTTGCAATATACTTCCCAATACATACACTTTTCAGAGACTTTATTCGACCTAGGGCCACGAATACTAGTTCTTCTTCAAACAATTTCGAGCCTAAATACACAATTGCGTAATATCCTTCTTTCAGCTGTCCTATAATTGAACTTTGCTGGAAACTATATGGCTTTGGGGTGGATGAGATATACGTTGTCTCCTCCAAAGCTGATTTGAAATGACGGTACATCTGCTTCGTACATTTGAGTTCGACGAATCTTAGGCCAAACAATTTCTGCAATGTAGCCTATAGCGCCATTTACCGATCCTTTAGATACGTCAATATTGAACCATAACATATTGAGCTAGTTGTGAAATAATATTCGCCATTTTGTAGCTGCGGCAATCTTGAATTTGCATTTTTCCCAAAGTGTACTACTATAATACTAGTTGATCCCTGTCATTTGATACCCATATTGGGGTAGTTGTGCACAAAAGTGCAGAATTCATTGAATTGTATTTTCATCAAAACTAAACGTGTATACCAAATATCAGATCAATCTGTCGAAATGAAGGATGTCAAACTTCAATTACTGAAATTGATCCAAATATAAAGGGCAAGCTGAATAAAACCTATAGGTAACATTTTTTTGTCGCTAGTATATTGTTAAGTTTTTCCCCGTTGGAATTATCATACATATCGTGTCGAGCTAGAACCAAAGATTTATAGATTAACAGGTGCGATAAATTGACGCCTTGTTATTGCATAAACATGCTAACATGACATCATAACCACATGACATGACATCATTACCACAAAGCTCTAAAAACGTCCATTTTTAGGTTCAATATGATATTCATTATGATTATATTTCACTGAACAAATATACCTTCACATGTGTACATTTCAATCATATATTTACTCACGGCGGAAGGAAAAATGTACAAAAATGAATGTGCTCAAATGAATCATTAATTTCTTCAAGTCGAAAAAAATTATTAACATAATTACTAAAGACATTTTAGGAACTTCATGTGGTACTTACTGTTATATTTATCTGACTCAACATTTTTTTTTGTTACAGAACGATCTTCACAGAGCGATGCAGAAGTCCCAATCTGCTCTTTCACAACAACTCACAATTCTTTCAGCGACTCTCGTGTGTCTCGTATTCACCAGGTAATTTTCATTTGAGAAAGTTTCCAAACTGTTCTGCTTATCGTCATTATTTTCTTCAAATTACCTACAGCTGGAAATCAGCTTTATGAATAATAATAATGATTTATTCTCCTCTTATTTTACATTTTTGTACATACATATGACACAGTGGAGAAGATAAGCGGTGAAGGGGAATAAATGGGCAAAAGTACAGAAGATCAAGTCTGAGTGTAGGGGATTAGACGGGGAGTTTGAATTGAATCTGAAGTTGATAATGATAATATAACATAGTACATATAAAGAATATATATATATTTAAACATGGCACTTGCTTGGCACTTACTCGATGGCGTGGGAGCAACCAAAAAGAGAGATGAAAGAGAAAGTGTTTGAATTTTGATAACTGACATTCTGAAAAGACATTTGCAGTTTGATAGTTTGACAAAGAGAACGACAGGTTTACCAAAAGGCACTCCAACCCCATGGGTGGAGTGCCTTTTGCCAAAATCAAAAGTATCTGTTTGACTCTGGGTACAGTGCTGCCAATCACTCTCAACTGAAGTAAATGTTTTTTTAACAGACTCGGCACTGCGCCCAAACCCAAAACTATCTGTTGCTTGGGGAACCTGGAGGAATTAGCTCCAATTTTGAAATGAAACTGTAAATACTGCTGAGATTGTTGAGATCAGTATTTTTGTTCATGGTGTTGGCATTAGTTTTGACAACAACCGTTCTTGGAAGTTGCTTTCAGTACACAAAACTTTAACTTTGTTATAGTTTTTTATGTGTTTAGTTCTGATGACATGCTCTGCAAGTGTACAAGTGGCTTTATTTGTGTTACAATTACTTCTGCGCGACGTAAAGCGTCCAGATAAAATTCTAGTTGTTTATCCAATATATACTTCATCACATGTATGACAAGGAATTTCTAAAGTTTTCAGAGGAGTTTTAATTTTGGAAAAAATGTGCATTGGGCAAATTTAATAGGTTCACTATTTATAT
>WOGP01010961.1:0-10116 GCA_015342065.1 Leptinotarsa undecemlineata
TAGGGGTGCCCAAGCGGGGATTTAAGGATTTACTAAAGCGCGGCAGATTAATATACAGGGGGATACCTTGTACTCGGTTAAGTACCTCCACCAAATATGAGCCTCATATATAAGGCCACCCGTGAAGGATAAAGGATCAGATTAATAAAAAAATTGATCATCAGAAATTCTCGAGCGCGTCAGATTAAGGTAGGGTTAGTTAATTTCATGCTAAAAAGTGTATATTCTAGTAAACTGACAATTTAAGAGTGACGTAAAGAAAGGGAAGGGCAGCAAAGTTGTAAAAAAATAACGTCATTTCGACATTCGCGAGCGAAGCTAGTTTTTTTTTATTTTGTAGGAAATAATTCAAGGATAACCAGAAATATATTATTTAACGATTTCCGCAAGCCGAAATAACAAAAATTCGTTGATAAAGTTTAATACGTGCTGCTGTGTGATACCTATATTTCCCTATCTGCGTTTCTATTCCTCTTTCACTTTTTATCTATCTATTACTCTCTCACTCCGTCCCCACTCTGAATTTTGTTGCGATGACGACATCACAGGTGATCACAGAGACTTGATCGTGATGAAGATGTAGATGATGATCAATTAATCAGTTGGATTGAATTGAATTGAATTGAATTTTTTGAGCATATTTTCATGCTATTTCCTGAGCTTTTCGATTAATTAGATTCAATTATTAAAAAATAAACAAAAAAATTTTTTTGTCAGATTAGGCGAATCCCTCTAGATAATCGTCATATCATGAGACAGCACGTCTAGAATATAAATATGAACCATATATAGCTTAATTTGACTCGCTTGATTATTTCAAAATGGCGAATTTTTTTTGCACATTATAATGATGGCCGCGAGTTTGCGTCAGATTGAAATCGTTAGATTATTGAATGAGAGATTTTTTTCTTTTCACGTTAAACCCTCACGTACAACCACCCGTATCATACAAACGATCAGATTAACATACGGACATTATTAAAAATACGTAGGACATTGATGTTATCAATATATGGCGTGCTCGAGTATGTCCATGCAACAGTAATTTTTTACATATTTAAAAATCTATAGCCGCTTGCCTCACCGATGAAAAGGTATATATTATATAACATTTTTTTATTCTCATCATCTAAGCTTTGCTACCCAATATGTCTCTATGACGCTCAAGTAAATCCCCATTTTGCATCGCAGGCTCCCCTACTAAGAGCTGACACAATCTATCTTCATGAATGAGTAATTTAGTTGAGTCTCAAACCTCTCATGTGCGATTTATTGATAAAACTACTTTCAGCAACGAATATAATGGCTTACGTTCAATGCTGGTGTTTGAAAATATCGTTTTGTCGCTGAGTACGTACATAGGTATGGAATCAGAGGATTGTCAGGACTGGTGATAGGTGAATTATTAATCAGACGGACACAGCGTTTACCAATAATAAAATTTAATAATTACAACAACAAAACGGCAAACAGAAAATAACAGTGTACTCTCGTGGCGAGAAGACTCAGAATCGGACTTAGTTCCCGGTCGAAATCCCAGAACAGAATGAAACGCCTCGGCTAAAAAATGTGTTCGAAGTAACTCTTGAAAAATCATCACTGACAATGGTCTGAGTCATAAAGTCAACAAGGGTTAACCACTTGGGCCCCAATTCGTTATCTTAATCCATAATAGTGGTAACGATGAGTACCTACTCGAAACATCCCAAATGGTGTGCGTTCTAAATATTTATCCTTTTTTTGTTTTCGTTTTCGAATTTTCGTTTCGAGAGAAGAGAGCATTTCAATGATATGCGATGACAAAATACGAAAATTGTAAGTAAAAATTAAAATAAAAGAATCAACATAAAAACCTAAGCAGATGGATATCTTGGTACGACTGCTCGTTATTGAGGTAATGAATAGTTTGGTTGATTGATGACTGGTTTATTTTGTGGTAATTCATGATCACTTTAATGAAATGAATAAACACACTTTTGTCTAATTATCACAAGTTAATTTTATTTATACGATCGGCTTAGGGTTTGACCCCATTATCAAGTATGAATAGCAAAAATTTATGATACAAAATAAAAATCAAGAAAGAAATAAAATGTTTCTAAACTAAGTTGTTGTAGTAGAAATCCTACAGGATTTATTTCACTCAACCAATACAAATATTATCACATCAAAAAGCAGTTTTGTGAGAATATTGCAACATAAGATAGCAAAAAAACCATTTAAGTAACATCCACGTAAATAATGAATATTGTAAAGTCATCAGTGAAACTACTAAGGTCGAAGGGACATATAATCTCTCTCTGAAACGGATATGCTTGTTGACTGTCGTCATAATTATTTTCTTGGTAACTCATACGATTTTGCGATACCGATATTCAGATTATAAACTCAATCTATTCTTATAAATGCGAAAGGAACTCACTTAACTCTCACTCATTTATCTCTATTTCTCTGTACTGGTAAGTCCTAGGAAGCTAACATTTGGTATGTAGGTGCTTCTTAGGCCTTAGATGCGCACTAAGAAAATATTTTCAAATATTCCAACTGGGGAACTCCGGCAGGGGGTAAAAGGGACGCGTTTACATTACAGATTTAAAATGCAGGGACATAGCGGTTGCGGCGGTACCGGACCAATTATATGTATGTCGCTCTTTCACGAGTAACCTGCAAAGAAAACATGTTTGAATTGCCTACTGACCAAAAAGCTGTATATTTGGTATCAGCATTGCACCCGTGCGGAACCGGGGCGCGTCGCTAGTTGTTGATAATTCAGAATACAATTTCACAACTCTGGATAAATTGTCATTTGCAATTAATCTCTCGAACGAAAGTGAATGGGGGCTTATTTGCTTGACTTCTGAATTATTGTTCATGGCATTTCTATCGCTGCAATGAATAAGTATAAATATAAATTTTTTGGACTTGATGACAATCACAAAAACTAATAATAAGTCAGTGACCGGTGTACAATTATTAGATCTGACTGTTTTAGGAATCGAAACTCATGCCAATATTCTTTTGACAATCTCCAAATAGTAAGGTCGGTCGGTTGCCGGGCGGTTCGACGTGGGTGCTTTGTTCACTCAGTCAATCGGTCGATGTGTGAGTCGATGGTTCAAGCCCCAGGCTGGACGTGTTAGGAATCACACGTTAAAAGGTAAGACCTCGTTAGTCCTTAGCTCGCACAAGTTTCGACTTCTGAGGTATTTCGTTCGTAGGGGTGCGATGGCTGGTTAACGGAAAAAACATATTTCGAACATATTTTTAACAATTACCTTTAATTCAATAAGCACTCAATATTTTTCTCAACATGGAATATTCAACTTTCAATATTCGGATATTCGATCATAAAATGATTCTGTAACAATTCCGTTGAACAGAAAAACAGAATTAATGGAAAATCAGACCGTCCATATATAAATTTCGTTCGGTTTTTATCATGAATGAATATCATCCAATATATCAATGGATTATCTGCATTATTCGATGTGACAATATATTCGCCAATGGAAAAATGTGATTTGAATAAACAAAGTATCAATCAATGTCCATGAAATATCCGTTTCGATATATTTATAAAAATAATAAAATGGAATACGGTTAAAATGAAAATATGTGTGTTTGAATTGAGCTGTTGCTGATATATTTTTCCAATGACTTCATCGCATGTTACGGAATTAAATCAATTCTCAATTTGGTTTATTTGTGACAAAAAATAAATATCGGTTTGAATGTGAAAGGCAATGTTTTTGTCGAATTTTGGAGATTCGAAGTACGTTTCGATCATTATTATTCTCGTCTTCAGTTAATGTCATTATTCGAAATACGGTTCTTCATTATTACTAATTATAACTCATTGATAATTTATGCAAGTAGCAATCGAAAACAACATCGTCGATGGAGGCTTTTCTGGCGAATATTTTTCCATATGAATGAATTGACAACCACATATAAGGGAGTAATGTGAATCCAGGAAAAAATAATTCACAAATACTCTAGAAGTTAAGTGTTTTGACTGAGATTTCAAGAGTTAAAATTATAGATTCACATTTCATTTATAAACTTTGTAACCTCGAGTATTGATTCAATGTGAATTCCACAGTCATTTAACTATTCGAAAATGATAACAGTATACTTAAAAGTCATCTCAGCTATAATAATCAGAAGGACCATCATCAAAAAAAAAATATTTATAATATATATCAATAATCAGTTGAATTCCAAATTTATTTGTTTCACGTCATGAGCTGTCCTAATATATTATTTAAAAAGTCTTTTATATTTTATCATTCGTTGGTGTTATGATAAGTTTTATTTGTTGTGTTTTTCCTATTTCCACCTGGAAATCCACAATTCATCCATTGTGAATTGAAGGGGAATTTTTAGGAGTGATTAATTTTTGGGAAAGAAAGTTTTTGGCTTTCTATTAGCCAAAAACTTTCTTTTTCATCCATTGTATTTTGCATTTCACTATTATACTTGTGATAGTGGATGAAACTTTCTCCCAGTATTTTCGTTCATTGATTTACAAATCTATGCAAATCTATGCTAATTCTGTTTCATTTTTCTCTAATCCATATAGTTTCATTTCTTATCACTTGTTAAGAAAAAGAATACCTCGAAAGGAAATTTCGAAATATCAGTTTCTCTCAAAATTGCTAAAGTAGAATCTGAAAACTACTTCGTCAGCTAATACCACGATGGACATTTGCTTAATTTTATGCAAGTTACTTCATTGAAGATGGATACCTGGTCATACAGATGTGTCTTGTTCTCTTGCTATAATCAATCGAATTGACCACTTACAGACCTGTCTCGGGGAAACAAGATATTTCAAAAACAAGCAGTACTCAACCAGTACGCGGGTATAATTTAAATATAAGAACCTGCATGATAAGAAACTGTTTTAGCTGCTAACTCTTGCTTTATTACCGGGAACATACAGTATTGTGAAAGTACTAACTGAAAGTGAAAGTCCATAAATAAAATAACCAAATATTATCCATTGGAAACGAAAAATTTATCATTTTGTCTCTCGAAAAATTTTCTTGGAGAAGTAGAAACTCAAAAATGGGATTTCATAGAGTATACCTTTGGAAACTCAACTATTACTAAAGTGGTCCCAATATATCAATGAACGAAAATATAGAAATATCCCGACCAATTCACTGTGAAAAATACCTTTCCACGCGCCATTACTCTCCAACGCGAAAACTTCCTATCGGTCCCTACTCGGAAAATTGGTGAAAAGCAAACTTCCTGAACTGACCGACATCTTCTGACACTCTTTGATTCATGCCATCGACTCAAATTCTGGAAAAATCTACTGGAAGCCGTATACCGCATCGGCGAAAGAATTGGTATTCGGTTCAGCGGAAGTTTCAGAAGAAATTCTCAGTGAGACGTCAGCCTGAAAGCTGTTAAGGACGATTTTGATGTAGGTCAGAATGGAAAAACTGTCGTCAGGATGTGAGGGAGTGTGATTTATTGCGGTTTTTAGGGTAGGAGAGGGTTGATGGAAAACGTGTTCAGGATGAATATTTTTGGAAAATATTCGGGATCGAAACTCCTGGAAAATTTTAATGATATTGTTATAATCGTTACTATCACAAAATGGTTTGAAGCACTTGAAAATAATAATTAATAGCAAATTTCGAGGAGAGCTGCCTTACTCCGTATTTCTTATAGTTTCATGAAAAAATCAAAATTGGTTTACTGTAAGATAGCCATATAGTTCCATGAAAGAATTATTTCAATCCAAAGTTTAACTTGAACATTCGGAAATAAATTACACAAACGAACTGTAAACAGGTGATTTTACCGTAACACGTCATAGTTGTGATTGAATTCATGCCCCTCTATCAGCAGATGATTTACAAACGAGGAATTGGTCTTCCCATTGAATAAAAACCGTTTCTCAATTAATTTTTGGTCTCGGTTTTTGTTAAAAAGTTTGATTTTCAGGTGTGCTTGCTTGTGAGGCTCTTAGTATAGGCTTATACTCTTCAGGATGTCATCACATTGAAAAAACTACTCCTATGCTCGTTTATTCTCTAGGAAAAAGTTTGGTCAATATGAAGTCTTTGACGAGAACCGCAAGTCAACTAGATTAGATGTTTTCACGCTTGTGCAAGTCAAAGTTCTCGTTTTGAGCATCTGATTTTATTATTTCTCATTATTACCTATGCTGTTCTCCGAATAAAATACTAATTTACTAGCAGTTTGAATACGTCTCCCAACTACCATCCGAACAGATTTTCATTTCAAAGTATGTTCAACTGGCGAGAAATTTCAAAACACATGATGCGTATTTTCCAAGTCTACGCCACTGACTCTGATTCCATAATGTTATTTCAAATAAACTCTGCTATGCCACTGGAATTGAAATTTCAAAAATGAAGAAGTGCCTTGCAAACAGAGTTAGTTTAATTAGAATTGGCGAAAGTTATTTATAAAAGAACACCCCCGTTACTGGGAAACGATGGCAATTAGGACAAGGATCATATGATTTTTTTTAATAAAATATGAAAAGTTATCACTACCTGAAATCATTGACATCATCCAAGATGCACTCTATATAGTGAAACATGTTTTGCAAACTATTTAGGGAAATTCTCACAATATAGCGTTATTTGAATACATACTAGAAGTTACAATAGATAAACTGTATTTTCTAACCAAGATTCAACTTGATCCACGCATTTGCTCAAAAATTAATTATTATAATACCCACTGACGGCAGTCCGTCCATCAATTTGTATTAGAAATTCCTTTGTTGCTGTGGAGACCTGTTCGATCGAAAAAAAATATAATCGGGGTTGGTATTTAATATCTTCCTTACCCAGTTTCACGACCCATTGATCATTACATAACCGAATAAATTGATTCATCACTAATCTCCCAGGTAAAACCGACTCATCCGAAGATCTCCATCATCAAATAACACGGATTCCATAAATCATGGCATAAGACCCCATTAATAACGACCTAACCTCCAAATTGGGGCTCTCACGCGTGTATAAAACTCATCTAATCCTTTTCCCCATACTACCGCGGCTTTTTATAGCACGTTATGCCTCCGTTCAGACAGCTGCCATAACTTTTTAATATTGCGAAAGGGATATAAAGATCATTTATAAAATAAATGACTTTTGACAGTTTCGTGTGAAGCACCTGTCGCCGCTTCGGCAGGTGAATATTGAAGTAAGCATGAAAGACGAAAACGAACTCTCTGTTCGCGCGAACAAGATTATTTATGGAGAGGGTAATTCAGGTGGAAATTGTGTAAAACATCCCCAATAATATTCATTTATCAAACTGTCCGCTTTTATTAATACCACAAAAAACTATTCGCGCGGGGATTATGAAGCTAATTTTGAATTATCTTGTAATCAATATTTATTCACAAATCTATACATGTATATTCAAGAATATACATGTATAGATTTGTATTGTATTTCATCAAGTACTCAGGCCCACAATACATTCATTAATTAATTGTAATTGTATGTTGTAATTGTAATTAATTGTATATTTTACAGTACTATTTGTACTTGTTCTATTTATTTTGTAAATATTTTGCCTAGCTGAAGGCTTTGTTATCCCTTTTCTTGAAACCATTTTAAATAGTACTTCTTCTAGGATTTCTATTGCTTTACGAACACATTCAACAGGTTGTGACCCTTTCTGTGGTGGTAAGTCATTGATTTGCTAGAAAAGATTTCATTTGGGATGTTCTTTGCAAGAACACTTCGGCATAGCCTAAAAAAATATTCTCAATCTAGAGATGCTGCAAAATTGAAGAAATTTCAAATGTAACAAAAATGTTCTTATCTTAGCTAAAATTATATTTATTTCTGTTTGGAAAAAATGAAAATTGAAAATTAAAACTTCCTATGGTTTTATACCTCTATCATTTATAACCAACGTTATTGCAGTTTCGTCCCACTAGGATATTTTCAAACTATAGGAATAAACTACTTATTGTATTCATTTGAAAATGTCCTTGCAGGACGAAACTGCAGTAACGTTAGTAACAAATACAAGTGGTAAAAAACATAGGAAGTTTTAAGACTCATTTTTCATGATCTCCTACCACATACTACCAGCTACATTCATCAATCTATTAGTAGAAAAAATACAAATCTCTCATTACTACGCTTCAATCGAGACAAATGAAGAATGACATGATTTGAGAAACTGCTCTCTTCATTAGACTCATATTCGTCAATTCCCTAGAGACGAAGTCACTATATATAATTTCTTAAAATTATATGATTTTCCATACAAATATTTTAATTTAGTATGTTGTTTTAGGATAATATTTTTTTATTATTACTGATAATGTTCAAAAGTAGCAAGTCGGTTATCTAAACTCTCATGGTTATATAATTATCAAACTACAACTGACAAAATTGAGATCAAAGCGTAGCATCAGGAAGACGTTTTATGTGAATTGACCGCAAATGGGATCCAAAGAATTCTTGTGGTACTTCTATTTTTACTGTCGCTTCACTTTCGCTGTATTTCTTTCAACAATATTTTTTTTCTATACAGTTTCCTGAGGATAGATTAAAATTAAAAATAAATGTCCTGTAAGTAACTGCTTTATTATTTCTGGAACCATTTTTCGGAAATATTTGAGCCCGTTTCTAGAATTTTGAAAGTTCAATATAAATAATACTTAGTCATCTTCTGTTTCTTAATTTTCCCGGGCTATAATCGACAATATGTGTAACGCGAAATATAAGACACGGCGTCACGACATGTGCCGTGTTACCGTCTCGGTTTTCATTTCAGCACATTCGTGTTTTATGTCGGTATTTTGGCCCCGGTCGTCTTCGACTAGATTGCTTCGACTCCAGGTAAATATTTGCGTTGACTTATCGCGGATCCGATATCACGGCGCAACACGTGAAAACTACAACAGTTTATGCCTTGTTTATATTTTCGTGGATACTTTCTAGGCGGTTTGTATGCGGCGGGCGGCCTCAGGACACGGGGTGGTCCGCAGTGGCGTTCTGTGGACGGAAGAAGGTAGAAAAAGTATTTTATTTGAAAAATCATGGAAAACGATGTTAAAATACATACGTAAATAGTCAAATCTAGGAAGAGACTTGAGAATTCTCACAACCTACGCGTTCTCTGGATCATACCAAAATTTAGACAACTTTTCTTGCATTTGACAAAAAGTAAAATTTATATATTTTCATGTACAGCTTGGCGAATGTGAGGAGAGCTTTCCTAATCTCGACGTACATAGTAAATTCTTTGTAATTTGGACACCGAATAGATATCAATGAATAGAATCTCGACACTGTCATTGTGGAAAATGCAGTTAGAGAGAATGTATACCAACTCTATCATCATAGTTAGTAGTTGGAAATCACATGAAGTATTGAAGAAATATCATATATATTACGTTTATACAGTGTGAAAAAGCCAAGTGAAATACATTCATTATTTCGGTTACGGTACATATTTTAACAAAATCCCTAAACACGTCAAATTTAAATTATAATTTGACATATTTCAACGGAAAAATGCTACCTCCACCTTCGACTCCCGTCGAATGACAGGTACACATTCGATAAAATACACTCAAAACTTATTGCAATATACTCAAAACTTATTCCATGTTGAGGTATTGATAACAAGAAAGTAAGCAAAAATCATAGCAATGTTCCTTTTAGATGATACCCTTTAAAAAACTGTGAATAATTTCTGTGGCAACGTTAGTTGCCACAGAACAAGTTGTCAACTTGTTTTGTATGTTGCATTAGTCAGTGTTTTAATTTAAGTTTAAAGTCCGTTAACTTCTAGTCTGACAAATGGTTAAATTAACGGAAATGCCTAAAATAACAGTTTTATAAATGATTGGTTACGGATTTGCTCTCTCCTTCACGATACAAATCTTCTAATTATAAGGGTTCTTTCACATATTATTGCTATTGGCTCTATAATAGGCTACCGAACTCGTACAAAATCAAGTCGCCATCAGCTTTGAAAAAACAGATGAAGTTTGATCTTTTGAATAATAAAATTTCCGAAGTGCTCAATTTATTATAATAACGGTCTATTTGAACTGTTCCGTCGCTCTACCGCCCCCGCTCAGTT
>WOGP01010962.1:0-10116 GCA_015342065.1 Leptinotarsa undecemlineata
CACTGACTCTGTGTACTTCTGATTCTGCCGAAAAGTACTTTTCTCAATACTACTACTACGTAATGCTTTTTATCTACAAACTTCATGTACTAATCGAATCAGCATCAGCAGGAGATGACAACAGTCGATGGTCTTATGATTTTTTTATGGGAAAATATTTGATGGTAAAAAGCATATTGAAGTTTTAGAGAAGTGAAAAGTTATTTTCAGTAGAACCGATCTGAAGCTCCATTACTACCAAAGAGATGCCGGTACTCAAATTAGTATATTTGGTTGATTGAATCCAATAACCAAATTCAAACAAGAGGGAAGGATTTTGATTTGTAACTTTATTTCATTTGGTTCATAATTATTCACACTTATTTTGAACTTTCGAAATGCTTTACTTCATCAGCAAGATACTCACATGAGGTATAAACATTGTTTGTTCAACTACTATTCATTATTTGTTCAACAAAATCATTACTTCAGTGGAAATTTTCCCATTATCAAAACAAGCAAAGTTCTCTATCATCCTACAGATATGTTATGTTCCTTCAACATAACTTTTACTCAAACAGAAAATAAATTTGGTTATGTCAATCAGTTCCACTATTTCACCCATCTTTAAATTTTGTTTCTTTAATAGAATATTAGAATTAATCAAAATCATTCTCGCTGTCAATTAGACAAAATATTACTTGAATTCAATTTTTCTTTAAATTGAAATAACTAATAGATGTGATTGTTTCAATCAAACATTTGTTTGATACAATGAACATATGTTTGAAGAAATAGTTGTGAGTCAAGAATTCTTTTTTCTTGCATCAACAAAATATTTTGTCGTGCATATATGACACTTTTATTTCTTTTAATGAAGTGAATTTTCTTTCATTCAACAAATCTTTTTTTCCATACAAAAATATCAAATTTGTGGTAAAAAAGTCTGGGGTACCAATATGGCAGACAGCTCCTGACCAAGTATTTATAACAATGGATATTTAGCACCCCATGTTTTTTTGTGAATAGATCTATTGTGATTTTAGACTTATTAAAAAACATTAGTTACATCAAGCCATATGTCTTGTTATCGAAGTTGAACACAATCTTAAATTAGTTTCGAATTATTAATTATTTGTTAGTATGTATTGCTATTGAAACGTGTTTTTTTTTAGTTTTTGAAACTATTATTTATTTCAGTGAATCACTCGCTTCATAGGATCAGAGACGAATATGTCGTTTGTCCCACCTATATATTATCCACCACTGTAACGAATTGCCACATAATGCTCAAACGATTTGGAAATATTTCACATTCAGGCCGTTACATAGAAATGGTTTCAAACTGAGATGAAGGAAACGAACTCCAACATAAATTGCCAACGAATCCGACAGTTTTAACATTTATGTGACATCTGCATAGCTCGAAGCGATCGCATCTCAACACTTCACACGTTCATTTATTGGCCTTTTTTACTTATAGAGGTGAGTATTGAATTGAATTGGGTTTGTTTTTGGGGTCGATCCTTTTTTACGCAAATATGAATAGCTATTACTTTGAGGGTCAGAATCGGGATTGCAAAATAATTAGATTCATATCGCTGTAGGTGGTACACATCTGAAAAATGGTCTCAGGAATTGTATTCAGGATGCAGCTTCCAACTTGCCTTCGATACTAATGTCGCTTGTGGAATTTAATACATATTAAAAAAAGTATGATGTATTCATTACAAATTCACAAAAGTTATTGGTATTCTGAATATAAAACAAAGAATTATACTCTAAAAGAGCTTGGTAGAATCCCATATGAATTATGGCATAGTTGGTTGGGGTTCAGTTTCCAAAACTCACCTCAAATCGCTTCCAAAAACGGTTCCTCAGATGTATATTACGAAAAAATATGACTATCCTAGAGACTGACTATTCTAGTGACCTTCTAAGCATATAGAGACTTTGAAATTTTTGACCCTAGAATGCTTTACTTCATGGGTTTAGCTATTAGACAATACAAGAACAAATCTAATTTGACCCCATCAATCCACAATTATGATACAAGAAACAATAAGAACATTATGATACTATTCAAGATAAAAACAAGAGGACAAAAAAAATTCCAATTATTTGGGGCCTGTAATGTACAAGTCTTTATCACAGGATATACAAAATGAACCAATATTCCATAAATTCAAAATTAAATTGAACATGTTGTTACTGAACACCTCGTAAAGAAATAAGGGATATCATTGAAAATATATGAAAATGGACTAAGGAGGTATCTTGTTTATGAAGCATCTGAGATCCATTAGATACCGGTTATTTGTACCCATGTACCCACAATGTATGCGCATTTCCCAATGCTCCCTCTATATCATTAAGGCAGATTGAACTATTGACGTAATTAGTATTGACGTCATTCTATTTTATCTTAATTGAAATTATTAATATGCTTTGTAATTTTGAAACAAATTTTCATGAATGCTGCACTGAATAGTGTATGTCATTTCTAAGGAACGACATTTTGCAAAATTACGAAAATGTTCTTTTCTCTCAAGCTTAATTTTTTTCAAAATTAAGTACTTTTAACTAGTCAAACTAGTAAAACATAATATTGTTACTTGAATAATATGTATTGTGATGTGATAAAGATCTTTTTTAATCAAGGTGGTAATTAGGGGAGTAATTTTTAAATTTTTTGTCGCCTAGAAAGTAGCCTATTCTAGTTATAATTCGCTTAGTTTTGATGATATATACCTTGTATTTAGAAAAACAAATGAGGAGTTTTTTTCAATCACTTCAAAAGGTACTCAAATTGAATATATCGTGTAGTGATGAAGATCATTTTCAATTAGGGTGGTAATCAGGAGGGTGATTTTTAAATTTTTTGTCGCCAAGAAAATAGCCTCTTCTAGTTATAACTCACTCAGTTTTGATGCTACGTCTTTTTCGAAAAACAAATAAGAAGGTGTTTTTCAACCACTTCAATTAGGCAGTACTCAAATTATGTGTATGGTGTAGTGATAAAGATTATTTTCAATTAAGGTGATTGTGATGCACTGTTTAGTACCTTTGTTGTATTAATGAATATTGCTGGAGTTTTTTCTCAACATCAAACCGTTATTTCAACACCTCGTCACGTGTTTCGATCACCAAGTGATCATCTTCAAGAGGAAGATCAAACTTGAAGATGATCACGTGGTAATCGAAACACGTGTCGGGGTGTAAAAATAACGGTTTGGTGTTGGGAAAAAACTCCAGTGATAACCTATTCTAGTTATAATTCGCTTATTTTTGATGCTACGTTCTTTTTCGAAAAACAAATAAGAAGGTTATTGTCAATCACTTCAAAAAGTAAATTTGTTTCGAAAAATACTTCATGTTGAAACTTTAAATTTCGTAGTTTGACGAATAAATTTTTAAAAAGCCACTACTCCGTTATTATTGGGTCTATATAGACACCATCAACGCAATATTTTCTTTGTTTTTTCATGAGCTACATATTCCCAAGGAATAATGATTTCGATAAAATATTAACTTTTCAAATATTCCTGAAAAAATATGAGAAATCATGGGTTTATTTGTTGAAAAATTGAAATTTTTTTTGTGAATGAGTTGATAAGTATTGATTTTCAGAAGAAAAAAAGTTTTTCAGAATTAGCCGCGAGTAGGGGAAGCATCCACCTCCAGGGTAGAAATAACTCTGGGTGCGGGTTCAATTTTGAAGTAGAGAGTAAATAGAACCTAAATCCAAATTTACTTGCAAATCGGTGTTTTACCTTCAATGATTGGACTAATTTTCGATGAAACCATTAATTACAATGGAGTAATCTACATCAATCAAAACCTGTTCACTCTCTTCTATCTCGCATATTCATCAATGATTATAAAAGCCCTACAACACCCACAAACATTGTCCATGTTTTGAACTTGATTTGACAATTGAATTGAATCAAATACATTTGATTGATTTGTTTCGTTGGAGGGTGGACTGGCTAAATGAAATATAAATTGGAAATACCAACACAAAACGAATTAATCCAAGCTGGCGTATTTGTTTTCCCCGCGTTTGTTTTGTGACGAATAAAACCTTTTTGGGTATATCTGATATCAGATCTATTGAGTTCTAATATTATCAGATGTCACCATATGTTTTAATATTGATTCTATTTGTTTTTATCTGTGCTCATTTCAATACTTGCTGAGAGTTTCACAGCTGTTGTGACTGTTCCATTCGTAAGATCTCGAAAAGCAGGGGTAGTCAGAAAAAGGAAGGATGTCGATTTCTCATACTAACGATACAGAAACATTTTTTCCCACGTAGAATTTCTCCATACTCTTGGCAGGGCGGGATTCAAACTTCATATCCTAACTTGGTGGTGTTACATTCTCTGAAAGGTCGTAGACTTCCTATTTTTTTTAATTTGGAGCAGTAGGTGGATATCGAGCAAAACCGTCAAAGACAAGTCAACATGAAGAAAATTACTGTTACAATTTTGAACAATATTTTTGTTGAAACCAGTGCACGAAACCAGTGCAGGATACAAAAACCAATGAAATCTAGAGGAGGGCAAAACAGCGCCACCTGGTGTTGCATCATATATGTTGGGTTATGGTTTCATCTAGTTGGCTTGTAGTGAGTTGAGTCCAGCAAAAGATGCATAGTTCAGCCTAGCACTTCGAATGTGACTTCGAACTACAGATTAAGTGCGATCGATTTATTATATCAGTTCAACACGAATGAAGGAAATAATACCAAGTTTTCACTTTATCTTAAAGTTAGTTACCATTCATTTTAATATTCAAAATTTACAAAAAAAGAATGAAAAAAAGAATAAATAAGACGGAAGCAACAATACCTTTCCAGACAGGCAAAGGTCTCGTACTTGTATCTGTAAGTTAAAAATGAAAAAAAATAAATAAAAAAAGAAATCAAGCTACAATACAATTGACTAACTAATATCAAGTGATCAAGCGATCAAGCACAAATAAGCTTTCAAGCGAAGCACATAAATGTTCAATTGAGAATTACCACCACAAGCAAAGTATTATTTATAAGCATATTTTTTATATACAACAAACAGAATAATGTTATTCTACAACAAAATTCAATAACCAGGATATTGGGAGGTCCACACCAAGAAAAATTTATATTTATATCTACTGATATATATGGTGCCAGCGTGAGCTCATGTTTTGCGCATGGACAAGAAGGTTTTGCATGAATATAATTATATTGAGCAATCCCAAAATCCGCCAAATGTCATTTAGAGTACATCTGAATGGTTTGATAACTAATATGCACAAATAATAAAAAAATATAAACAAAATTGTAAGCAGCATAGCTATTTTAGCAAAACAGATTAAATAAGCAGGCTTATGATAAATATGCGCAGGCAATTAAGAAAATTATTAAATTTGTAAGCAACTATACAACTAAATACGGTTTAGCAAATAAAGAAAACAGAATTGAGTGTTTAATTATAAACTTGCGTGTCCGGCTTATTATACCCAAGCCAAGAAACCGCCTTTTGACTATCTACCCCCTAAGGCGCAGATTTGAAATAATTTTCAATACCCAACATCCTAAAGTGATCGTATCATAGATAGGAATAATTTGAAAACGATTTAAGCACTACACAATTTTATTAGCTATATCTCTTCTGTTTTATAAAATAGTGAATCAAATCATATTAGGTAAATTAATATGTTTCTGAGTTCTGAAGTCCATGACAATGAGAGTACCAAAAGATAACATACCCTTGCTGATAGGGTTTTTTTCCTTTTCGAACAAGACACCTCCACTAGGATTTGAGACTAACGAAACGATCGAAATCGTTGGTCTAGTCTGCGAAATGATTTCCAGCCGTATTGCACCTATGGGTAAGGAATTGACAAATTAAAATCCCATTATCTGCTAAATGATTGATTTTATATTCTCATAAATCTAAGAAAATAACGTACCTGATGAGAATGAAGAAATCGGACATGAACGCCACCACCATGAGTGAGGTTGATATGGTGTTAAGTTTTCAAGATCCTCCGTAGAGTACAAATTCCAATAAATATCAAATCCAAACGAACAAACCACAGCAACTCATCGTAAATTTGTCAAATTTGGCCCGAAATATTATTCCCAATGAAGGATGATCCCCAGATCATTAAAATTTACGAGCCAAGTCTCTCAACACCTCTATCACCACACCCCTGTCCGAACTTCCCAAAACTGTCCCTTAGTGACCCACTTCATGCCGTCTGTCAAACTCAAATTGGTTGTGTCTTCCAGAAATGTCACTGCAATGCTCCTCGTTCAGAATCAGAAATAATTTCTAACTTTTCCCTAATTAAACTAGCGCAGACGTGAAAATGAGTCTTGATGCTCAACCGATAGGAAAATGTTCACCTACCCGACGATACCAGCTCAGGAAACGTAATAGGTATTCCACCAGGACTTCTTAATAAGAGAAATTGCGATCTGTAGATATTATTCTTGAATGACTGGCAACGACGCGTATTTTTCGACAGTCGACTCGCTATCCTCTACACTAGTTATGGGGTTACTGTCTACTAATGAGGGCGGCACTCGCCAGAACAGAGACAGCAATTATACTCGATGTCAAAAATACTTGTTCCAAGCTTCCTGTTGGCAACCGGGGAGAGTCATAGGCGTCTCGTAGAATAAGGCAAACGGTGTCATGCTACAAACCCTTTATTTCAGACCCTCATTCTTAGTAAAGTTATTAGCAGTCTCTGCATTGCAAAATTCAATCCCTAACATATTAATTCCTTTACTTTTACATCTTTTAGTTGAAGATCAAAAATTTCCGTTGCAATCGTGAGATGATTAAGTTTCCCTACGTTTTTTGAAGCTCGTCCTTGGCTTCAATCATAACAAAAAAATGCCCAATATCTGAGTTTTTATAATAGATGGGTTCAACCGTTTTTTTTACCTGATTGTCTGTCGTATTTGGACTATTGTTTCCCACTTCATTATTTTGTTGTTGTTTTGCTATCCTGGCTTGCTCTTCGTCATATTCATCATCCATCAAAGTATTTTCATTATCACCATCACCATCCTGATTTTCCGTAATAATAGGGGATTGACCCCCCCAGGATCTAACATTTTGAGAAATCCTTGCTACTCCCAATATGAAATAGTACACACCAGAAACAAGAGGAAAAGAAAGGTTTAATTTCAAGTAAAGGAAGAGTTGGTTAAAATTCGCTAGGAAAAATACCCGGTTTTGAAACACGAAACCGAACAAATTTTGACAACCGAATCTGAAAGTGTAGTTGGCAACAAGGATAGACTCTCACACCGAGTTAAATGCCCACCACAAAACAAATTTCTATATCATCTACTCCAAACAGTAATTTTTTTGTGGTAAAACTGATTCACACTTAGTGTATGACTATCCCTCATTACTCTATTGATAAATGAAAGAAAGGTATAATATTATTTGCCCCAGTTCGACAAATGAAATATAAGAAAAAGAAGTGAATATTTCTTATTGTTTTTCACTCGCCTTAATAACACATTAAGGAACATTAGTCGTTTTCGTGGATATTGAACTCAAACACATCCAAAATTAGCTGAATTAGCAATTATCATTTCCGTATAGTTTTGTTTCATACTCCTGCGTCTAAGTTATCCCTATTTGACAGGAGATGGCACATTTAGCTATTTCCTCATCCTCAAATTCAATTTTGACGTCATCATAACACTTGCGGTGTAACCTCATTATACATTAATTGAGTGTAGACAGTCTTCCAGTGACATGTTCAATATAACAAATGGTAATGGTACGTTGATTCTCTTTGGTTCATACGGTAATAACCGGTAATTTCTTCCCGACAGAACGGTAGTTGCTGAAAATATTTTTGGCAACTATGCACGAGGAAACATTGTCGCAACGTGTCGGTGCCCGAATTCGCACATTATAATGGCAACCATGAACTTTTTGGGAATTTTGAACTGATCACTATCAATCTCAAAATTTCATCGAGTGCTCAATAAACTTGAGCACGATAAAATCAAGCTAGTCTGGTTGGAATTTGTTGAAATGTTAGTATACAACTAGCCGAGATGACAACGTGATAATTCTTCTTCAATATATCGAGATTGACGTTTGAGGAATCAAATTCAGATGTCGCCCTTACCGTAGTCCTTCTGTAATACTACTTTTGGAATTGGAACACATCCTTATTTACAAGCATGCGCACGTAAGCCAAATGGTTGATCATTAGACACTCAATCAGTCTTTGTCAAACTTATGTCAAACTGAAATGGATGTTAGAAGGTCGGTCTTAAATTTGTGTAGTTATGATTTCCGAAATATCTGCAATTTATTTTGTTTGAATAAGAAGAACATAAAATTGAAAAACCGCGTTTGATAGCGACTGATTCTCGTCGTTCGATCTCTTCCAGTTGAATAGGTGGATCATATTCTAGTGTCATCTGTTGGCAGTATAATCGTTAGCACACGTGAATATAATTTAGAACACAGGTCACAACAACCAACAACTAGAGTTGTAATCTGTGATTGAGGTCGTGGTAGGTCCTTAAAAGAAGTTCAACAATATGGAATTGTGGGGTAAGTTTAGAATAATTTTTCCAAGAAAATTTGCGACTTACTTAGTTTTTTTTCTTTGTAGACGAAGAAAATTTCGAGCCTTCAACCCCTAGCCTGTCCCAGGTGGTGGCTAATAAATGGGATGGCGAGGATGAAGAAGACGAGGTTAAGGTAAGGGTAAGATAAAAAAAATTGATGTAATTGGATTCAAAAACGCCCAAGCTGTTTGCAATGCACTTTTACCATCATACATTAGCTGTTTCTAGAAACTTTCTGTCAAGATGATGATCTAACCTCAACTGTAGCCAACACAAAAATCTCAGAAAATATATGAATTAATGTTGGAAAAACCATAATTCAACCGTATTTCTTGGTGCCAACTTTTGATCAAGCTATTTAGTAATCTATTTAAATCGAAAATATGTTTTATTTTCGTTCACCACTATCAAGTGAAATATGTTATAGTTCATGTTTTATCAAATTTAAAAATATCTGTGAAATCAACAGTATTAGCAAAATAACAAATTATGGATTTAATAATCAGTTAATTGAAAGGTTCTTCATAATTTCAATGAATAATATTTAAAATTCATGATATGAACTATCTTGAAAAAAATTTAAAGTATGAATATAATCTTATTTGCAATGGGCTGGAATAATCATTTACCATATGGAATGAAACAGCTTTCATTGACCAAATTCAAATATGATCTGAAAAAATTATTGCAGCATTATCGGTTTTACAATATTGAAGTATGTTTTTATAGTAAATTTTTCTTCTTCATAATGAAACTAACACCTTAGTCTTTTTTCTCTTTTTGCAAGCCTTGAGCAATTGATATGTATATGAATAATATAATTAATATCTACTAATATATCTATTTGAAAATAAAGGTACTTCAACTCATTTTTTGACAAACCTCCTATATGACTAAAATAATTGATAGCTGATGGTTGCTTTTAGATTCTGGTTTTTGCAGAAGTTTTCATGAAAAATCTTTTTTCTAAAATTAATAATGGAAAATTCCCTATGGTTACAACTTATTGTAGCAAACTTATTTATTTCAGGAAAGTTGGGAGGATGAAGAGGAGGAGGAGAAGGAAGAAAAACCCACAACAGATGTCCAACCAAAACCTAAAAAGAAGCCGTTGGCCGAGAGAATCGCTGAAAAGGAGGTAAGATTTTCAACTACTCAACTAGTAAACTTTGTCAATTTTTGTATTTGTATAACCATAAAAAACCATATTCTTCCTTAGAGATTGAAAAGAGAGGAAATGGCAAAGCGCCTTCAAGAAGAGGAAGATGAAATGTCCCCAGAAGAAAAACTGCGTCGTCAAAAGGAGGCAGACTTGAATCTGGCATTAGCAACAACTTTTGCCGAAGGAAATGAGAAAAATTCTAAAATAGGCGATCTTAATTTGCCAAATTCAAAAGAAGAATTTGATACTTTCACAGAAACCCTGTCCAAGAAGCTTACCTCCCTGTCCAGCAGCATAGAATATCCCAATTTTGTTGAGAACTTATCTAGGAACCTTTGTGCCACAAGTAAGTATCTATTTCAGGTGGGAT
>WOGP01010963.1:0-10116 GCA_015342065.1 Leptinotarsa undecemlineata
CCGAATATGCCCTCCATTAAATTTTCAAAGTGATCCGTTGTCTGGTTCACCAGAAACGTCTAATGTGCCATCCACCGTGAATCAGCCTGTATACAGACGGCTCAAAAACCAAAGAAGGCTCATGGGTTGTAAAAAAACGGTGATTGTAAAGAGTACTTACTGCTTTCCATCGAAAATGTACATGTCGGATCATCGAATGGGAAAATGTTCAAGCTACCCTGGCACGATAAAATCAAATGTCTCCTGCAAAAGAAAGTATTTCAATCTGTCAACTGTGCTAACTCAGTGGATTAATGGTTCTTATTGTTATTGATTTTTACTGCCGTCATATGTTTCTGTAACATCGAATTTCTTTCAAAAGTTTTAGAAGGGGAATAAAGTCACCAAAAAATGTTCCGCAATGACATTTTAGATACCAATGAACTGGTTAAGGATTAGAATCATTCACCAAAACATATGATACCGAGTAGAAATGTGAAATATTGATATTTAGTTTACTTTTAAACGAAATGTCCAGAAGTGTGCCTTTAAAAACTATGACACTGTAAATGTTCACAATATATGTCAAAATAATGCCAAAGGTATTATCTATTTAACCCTTACCATTTTTAATGAGAAACTCAGTTGAAGAGTATCTATTTCTTGCTAGGAGGATATTTTCAAAATGTACTCTACATTTGTCAACGGAAATTTATCTGTTTCCGTCTGAGAAGTACTTACAAGAGTTACAAGTGATTTTTTGGCTGTTGAGAACGATAACGGACTATTTTCCTAAACATTAACCATCTGAAGAATCATCTAAGTGGATAACTTATTTTAATTTCCATATATTATCTAACCTGTGAGTGGAATTTTTGAATGCAGTTGGGCTTTTCAGTGATTTATATTACGTTTTTTGTTCGGAAAGAACTTTTAGTTTGTCCCTTGTTACACTTGAATCGATTATCTATCGAAACAAACCCGTTCAGCAACAAACATTGACATTTATATAAAAATATATTTCAGAGACTATAGACTTCAATTAATTTCAAAAAGAACTATCTAACCTGTTGACCACAATTGACCCCCTTCTATACATTAGGGATCTGTCCTAACGTTACAGATCACTCCCACATATTTCACTGCATTCCAGAATATTTTGGTTGATCTGTAATGTTATACAATATTGTGGAATGATCTAGAATACTCTCAAATGTTCTGGAGTCTTTTAGAATGTTCTAGAGACCTCCTTCCTTCAGACGAAACGGAAACCTCTTTCATGGACAAGCTGATGTGACACTATGACATGAAAAAAATTGGCATTGATGTTCTGCTGCTCGTGCAGAACCGAGTCACGTCGCTAGCTGATTTGAAGGTTTTGAATACTTACCGCATAAGGTAGTTGACACTTCCGTTCCGGTATATCCGGAGAGAAAAGTGCATCGGAATGATCGGATCTTTGAAATCACCGTGCATGATGAAGTACGTGTCAGGTATCCAGATGTCGCTGTGGTGGTGGATGGCGTTCAGGTAGCTGTACTGACTCTGATTTGAATACTGCAATCGCGGATCGTACCATTGCTGCTGGAGCAGGAATTCCACTTCATATTTCTATAAAACAGAAACTCTTATCTTAACCAACTCGATATGTGTTTCAACCACCAAATGATCATCTTCGAGAGGAAGTTTAAACTAAATTTACATACAATGTTGTTCTTATTAATATGATAAATACCTCAGCTAGATACCTGAATTTTGCTTCGCTTAAAATTAATTTCCAAATGAAAATAACGGTTTGGTGTTGGGATAGAACTTCAGTAATATTAATTTACTACACCGAAATCGAAAGTTCCAACAGTTCAAGTATCGTTCAACAGTTGAAATAAATACAATATCAGATTTTCTCAAGTAACTCAATACTCAATAATTTCCCTATTCTTACCTCATAATTGCATAGATAATGGATATAACATTTCTTCTTCGACCAATAACACAGACCAACGATGGAAAAACTTTTATAATTTAAAACTTTTTTGATCAAAACACCTTATTACTCTGTTTTTATGGTGCTAAATATAAATATGCCACTTATTAAGCCGTATCAACTACCATTTTTTCACATTTGCACATCAATATTATTTATTACATAATTCAAAGCTTTTGTATACTACAAATAAAATTGTAAAATGATTTGTGCTGGATGTAGAAGAGTTGGCAGCACTGCCGAAACACATTTACTGCCCAGAAAAAAAAAATTATATTGTTCTGTTCATAGCTGATGTTTTGTTTACTGTCAACATAACCTTACTTTCTGGTATCGAGTACATGTGCTCATTGAAATGTCTAATCGCGGTTGTAAGAACTCTGCTGACAGTTTTTGTTATATTTGTGGTGAGTTTGTTATTAAAAACTTCATAGAAATATTACAGATTTTGTGAAAAAGATTTATTTCTCATATTTTGAATTGAACTTGGTGAACAGGATGAATCTTGGGACCCGTATGAGGTATGTTATGTTTGTGTTGAAGATCTTAGAAAATTGTCAAAAAGAAGAAAAAAGCCTTCAAGTACGCTGTTCCTATGGTATGGAGGTAACCTAGAAACCACACTCATGATTGCTACTTTTGTAGTATTCATATTACTAGCCATAACTCGAAAAACAAGAAGGTAATAAGCCATCCGACCAGTAGGGCATGATGTAGATTTGCCGATCCCAGAACCTTCAGATGATTTGAATTCTTTTCAAACTGAAATGTTTTCTGATGTACTGTTAGATAAAGATGAGCTGGAACTGGAAGTTCCAGTGTGCTCCAGCAAATATAGAGCCTAAACTGTTTACTCAGATTGGGCTTAACGACTTAGTTTGGAATCTTGGGTTAGCAAAAGAAAAAGCTGACTAAAAGAAAATAACTTGGCAGTTGGAACTAGCATATATGTGTATAGGAAAAGAGAGTAGCAGTTTTCGAAATTTTTTGAACAACTAGTTGATTTAGTGTACTGCTTAGATATTCCAGGTCTGATGAATGAGTTTGGTGTTGAATACAAAAAAGAATACTGGGGGCTGTTTATTGATTCTTCCAAAACTAGTTTAAAAGCTGTTTTATTACACAATAGTGACACTTATGCATCTATACCTGTTGGCCATTCTGTACATATGAAAGAGACCTATGAAAACCTAGAAATAGTGTTGAATAAAATTGGCTATTCGGCTCATGGTTGGATGATATGTGGTGATTTGAAAGTAATATGCATGCTTCTTGTTCAGCCAGGCAGTTTCAACAAATTTTCATGTTTCTATGTGAATGAGACAGTAGAGCAAGGGATCTACATTGGTGCAGAAAGAAGTGACCTGTGAGGGAGTCTTCAAAACCTGGCGAGAAGAACATTCTCCGTAGATCATAGAAACATTCTCTTATCACTTCTACATATAAAGTTAGGCCTCATTAAACAGTTTGTAAGGGCATTGCCTAAAGATGGACCTTGCTTCAAATATCTCTGTCAGAAATTTACAAACCTTTCAGAGGCTAAACTTGAAGAAGGCGTCTTTGTAGAACCCGACCTTCAAAAAAAGATGTTTGACGCAAACTTTGAAACCATAATGATCATACATGAGAAAGAAGCATTGGTATCATTCAAGCAAGTTGTTAGAAAATTCTTAGGGAATGGAGTGCAAAAGACCCAGAATGTCGTACCATTGTAGCTAACATGTTAAGAATTTTAAGACACTAAGATGTTAGATGAGCCTGAAAGTGCACTCCTTGAGCAGTCATCTTGATTACTTCCTGGAAAATTTGGGAGATGTTAGTGAGGAGCAGGGTGAGAATTTTCACCAATATATTGAATTGATGGAAAAACTTTACCGGGGCCGCTGGAACATCAACATGATGGGAGACTAGTGATGGAAGCTATACAAGAAACCTCAAAGACAAAGTGACACTAGTCATCTGACTAGTGAAACCTACATTACAACACTGTATCATTATTTCAAGTAACCTACTGTAAATAAAAACCATGATAGTGATTTAACATAGTATTTCATTAATTTTACCATACACCGTACATATTTTAAATAATATAAAATAGTCAATTTTTCGAAAACTATGGGCGATACAAAAAAAACTTTGGATTTGGATTTAGCACAAAAAAAATCTATAAAAATCAGCTATTAAAGTAAACAAAGTTTTCGAAAACATTTTTTGGTTAGCCTGTGATATATCTCTATGTGATGTCTCCATGTCTCTATGATGTCTCTATGTCTCTATGACGTCTTTATGATGTCTCTATGTGATATATCTCTATGTGCTGTGTCTTACTATGCCTCTATGTATCTATGATGTCTCTATGTGATATGTCTTTATGTGATGTGTCTCTATGATCACGTTTAAAGTTAGCAAACCAATGTTTAGTTGTTGTTTCTGATTGAGCGGAGTCTTAATAACATTTCTCAAATCATTGCTTCGCTTGAACGGTATTCTTTCGCATCAAGGAGCAGTGTATAATTGAAACACGAAATTGTTTTTGATACATTGTTTTGAAAATAACGAAAGTAGTGTCATTTTTGACACAATAACCCACAAACCTATGAACAGAATATCATGAAAATTCAACAGATTCTTTTCGAAGGTTAGTACTATCTGAAAAAATGATGAATGCAATAATACTAGCTCCATCTATATGAAAATTAAAAAGTGTGTCCAAATTGTGAAATCATTATCTTCGATAGTGTTATTGATTTTCATTAAGTAACGGGTCGGTCCAGTTATAATAGGTACTTTGTTTCTTAATTCACGCCTGAAGTGAGTTTTGATTTTCAAGAGAATAATAACTATGAGGAAAAAGCATTGTGTCAAATGGGTTTAATGAACGGTTTTATTTTTAGCTATGAAGCGATGAATAAAAGCCGAAAACTTGAGTCGTAAATGAGTCGTAAATTGTGTTTTTTACTTCTCTGGTGAATTCAGTAAAGTGAAAACTTACTGACCATATTTCATGCAGCACTTCAACATAACTAAACTCCATCGAGTTCAATCAGTTTAAACTTCTATTGAAAAATGTTTCAATTCTATAAACTGTAGCTTCATGCCTGAAAATGCTCCCTAGGCGGAGAAAGATAAACCGTTAGCCTCGTGAACTGAATGAAAAATACACAAAATCACTGTCCGGCAGGTAAACGCCGGTGTGTATTTATACTTTCCATGTGTTTTTCACTCCCCTAGGCGAACGTTCAATACATGTTGGATATTCCAGCACGTTGTATTACTCAATAGGAGATAGAATCGACTGGGCACGGTTGAAAGCTTCTGGAAATTGCTGTACGGGACCGACAGGAACCTATTTTTAAACTATTGACGTTATTTCGGAAACGAAAGTAGATGTTGGTCGATGCAGTTTCAATTTGGTCAACTACTTTTTGGAGATTGCTCAAAGACAGATGAAAAAATTAATCTGGCATGTATTGAAAGTTGCAGTCTGATTGATTATGATAGTCTACCATTCATGCGATACTAGAATCTATTCATGACAAAATTGAAACCACCGATAGAAAAAGAAGTGCAAAAAATCTGGAATGGTTACAGGGAACAGAAAAAAAAACATTTCACATCAGTTCTTCATTAGAGTATGTTCGAAATGATACAACATGATGAAATAATCGAGATAGATTGCGAGAAAAAAAACCTGAATGAGAAAAGTATCTCAAATTGAATTACTTATTTCCAGAAGTACTACACATTAATAATGAACAAAATGTCAAATAGAGTAAAAATTTCAATATGACTAGACAAACTGTTACTGATATTCACGTAGAATACAGGTTGTTGATATTCACATGTGAATACAAGCTGATATTCACGATGAATATAGGTTGATATTCACATGACGATACAGGATGATATCTACGGAGGATACAGGTTGATATTTATATGTGAATACAGGCTGATGTCAATGCAGGCTGATATTTAATGAAGATACAGGTTAATATTCACATGTGAAAACAGTCTGATATTCACGGCGAATACAGGTTATTGATATTCACATGTTAATACCGACTGACTCTCACGGCGAATACAGTTTATTAATATTCACATGTTAATACAAGATGATATTCACGATGAATATAAGTTGATAGTCATATGCCAATGCAAGCTGATATTAACGGGGGATACAGGTTGATATTCACACGTGAAGACATGTTGATATACCCATGTTAATGCAGGCTGATATTTGATTGAATTTGACATCCTTTTTTAGGTATTGGCTCTCCTGTGTTCTTCCATTGGGACGATTGGATCAAGATTCATACTTTGAATACATACTGATATTCACGGCGAATGCAAGTTGTTGATATTCACATGTGATACGGGTTGATATTCACGATGCATACAGGTTGATATTCATATGCCAATGCAGGCTGATATTTACGGCGAATACAGGTTGATATTCACACGTGAATATATGTTGACATTCCCATGTTAATGCAGACCGACATTTGATCGAATTTGGCATCCTTTTTTAGGTATTGACTCTCCTATGCTCTTCCATTGGGACAATTGGACTAAAGCGTATACGTTGAATACTGACTGATATTCACGGCGAATACAGGTGAATAAGGGCTGACATTCACGATGAAGACAGGTTGATATGCACATGCCAATGCAGGCTGATATTTACAGAGGATACAGGTTGATGTTCACATGTGAATACAGGCTGATGTTCACGGTGAACTTCACACGTGAATACATGTTGATATTCTCATGTCAATGCAGGCTGATATTTGATCGAATTTGGCATCTTTCATTGATAATTTCGCGAATATACATATATTATAGCTACTTATAGTTACTTTTGTGTGATTAAATAATGATACTGATATTGCATATACAGAGTATCAATATAACAATTTTCAAGCCAGGTTTCACATAATGAAAGAATATTACGTGCTTGCTGATTAGATTTCCATAATACTGTCAACAGTACATGTCTAACGCACACTAAACACTGTTCGTCTGTCTGGCGAGAGAGGAGAAGACTGCCTTCTGCCAGTCAAACTGGCTCCATTACGCGTTAGCTAACAAGGCGTTTAACCATACCGGGAAGCGACTCTGTTTTATACTATGTAGTGAAAATTCTCAATTTAAATACATTGACGCATTATTGCAATAATATTTTGTCGTCATTCGCGTGCTTTCGTATGCATTTACTGAACTTCAGATTGGAATATTCTATAGTCGCCCTGTGTGAATAGAGAAAGTAATAAAGGTATAATTCGCGTTGAAATAGTTGAATATTCAGAACACGTAAGCCGTATTTCGGTCCTCCTATTAGAGAATGCGTTTAGGCAACTATTCCTTGAAAATCAATTCCCTGGGGATTCGATGAGTACAAGAGGATTCAATTCGCCCTTTTGCGGATAAGAGAGATAATGTCTTGTACCGAAAACGAAATTTCGGGAAATCTCAATCTCATGAACGGATTGGGCTTCCGCCAGTTCATCCGATAAAAGGATAGTATAACATCACTAATGAGTTTAACATTTTAGAGCATCTCTATTCATTCTGGAGAAGTTCAAAACCATATACATTATGCGTTACGTTCAGCTTCCATTGGGAGTTTTACTGTGGAGAGGGAAGTTATCGAAGAACTTTTCATATAAAATTTTCAGATATCCAATGTATAGGGTCTTTCATGAAGTGCTTTCTATTTTTAAATTCGAATATAACAAGGTGGGTGTAAGATATTATCGACATTTTTCATTCTCCATTGACGCCATTATGTGTTAAATATAACCTCTTTTCAATGTCCACTTCGGCCTTTTTATGTGCAGCACATCCGAAACCTCCAATTTTTCATGACTCTTCAGTACCTGGCACATCAAGTCAATTCACTGCTACCACCAAAGCCACTAAGAATTTCCAGCGCCATTGATAGTCTAGCCCCTGGCCCATTATTAGTGAAAAGTGTTTTACTAACACCTGTTCCAGTATAATCACCAGTCGCTAGCACATCAAAACAAGTTGCTCCAGCAGTCACTAGTCTTGATATTGTGTCGAAATTAATTAAATGGCCAGAGAAACTCAAAACCCACAGTACTAGACAAAGTAGCTGAAAGCAGTCTGCCAAAATTTTAACATACACGCCAATAAGACAAAACTTGATAAAAAAAATAAATGTCAAACCGTTTGTCGAGCCAGGGATAAGGGAAAAAGAAAAAATATAACTGAGGACACTGGCCAAAGAAAGAAGACCAAAGTGCCGAAGAAGGGAACCGAAAGAGTGAAGAGGAAGGTTCTCCAGCGATCAAATGATACCTTTGTTTCAGACGTGGCTACTGATGATTCATGCCAAGACGATGAGCTAGATGATGCTGACGACGCAGGAAATACCTGTTTAACCCATAACGAATTCAGCTGAAATAATGAGGTTTGATACAGACGTACCTTCTGTGATTTATGAGTTCACGCAGATTTTACAGAGTGGGATTCGACCAAGACTTAGGTAAGCAATTTGTGTTGGATTTTTGTATGATCCTAATTGCCCACAAGGTGACCACAATTACCCTAACCTCAGTGCAATGGAAAATAAAATGTTTATTTTTTTACTCAAAGATGATTATTAAAGTGATCATTACTAATCTCAATTGAGAGCCAAACATGGAGATTCTGTTACGAGGCGGTTTCAATAAAAATTCACTTCAATTGCATTCAATTATTGCTTAAGTGATCCCCATTACCACTTCTTACCCTAGATTTGTATCATCCCAAATTTGAGCATTGTGTTTATTAACATCGAGAAATGAACCTCATCGCTGAAGATGCTTTCTCTATGAAAATTAGGGTCAGCTGTCAACTGCTTCAGAGCTATGGCCATAAAACATCAGTTCTTTGGTCTCTGATTCTCCTGCATACTCTCACAGACAACGGTGATGTTTTCCGCAGACCTTACGTTCCGTCAACGTACGGGTGTTAGTTGGTTGTTTACTGAACCAGTTGACTCAAATTTATCCACCATATCGCAATTAGTCCTTTCGATAGGACGATTATGGCGACCGTGAAATGGGCAAAGCGCAGTACGTTGCTCAAACAGAACACTCATTTTGATGAATGAAGTGTGACGTATCAAAGTTAGGTTGTTTTGAATGATATGGGGTATATAACTTTTTGTATTCGTCAGAAAATTACTCCAGAAAAATATAGGATCATATGGGTGTATACCAAGTGGTTCAGTCTATTTACTCAGAAAGATGTACTAGAAATATACCTTTTTCACTACCAAATAATAAATTAACCAAGAAGTTTTCTGTAATACTGGGTAAATTGAAATTCGAAAATAGTTTTTTCCCCTACTGCTCAGCATGATTCACACATCTTCGTCTAGGTTAAGATTTTTGAAATTGATTGTTTCCTGCCTTTCTTTGAAATATTCTCTCAATGTAGATGGAGAAGTTGAAAGCCAAAACTTTTTTTACAAAAATCAATCTCTCCTAAAAATATACCGTTGTCAATCAAAATGAGACTAGGTTAGGTTAGGTCCAAAGTGAATGGATCTATACGACCCCCGACCGCAACCCGCAAGGGTTTATTGTGGCTTACACTTATTTACACTCGACCAAATAAACCCAGTTTCTTAACGAAGCTGATTAGTTTGTATGGTGAGTGGTCTTTCAAGTCAGATGGTAAGAGTACTGCTCTGTCGAACTCTGAAAACCTAATTCGGCCCCAGCGGGGCAGGCACAAAGTATGTGCACTGCTGTTTCATAACTTTCCAAGCAGAGGCGACATACAATGTCTTCCGACAGTCCGAGGCTCTGCATATGATGATTCAAATGACAGTGATCTGTAAGAAGGCCTGTGAGACATCGTAGTTCATCCCTACTGTAGTCCAACTGTTTGGAATCGAGCTTTGAAGGGTGAATAAACGCCTTGTAGTGAGCCAATCCTGGAAGAGTCTGCCAGAAGTCCATAAATCTTCTTGCCATCCAGGTGGGAAGGTTGAGTGCAGTTTAAAAGCAAATAATAGTTTTCACTTGATGTCGTCCTGGAGCTTCTTTCAAATCTTGAGATATATTGTAATTGTCTCTTTCTATTAGGAACATCGGACATTCCTTTATGATGTGTTTTACTGTGAGTGGCATATTACAAAT
>WOGP01010964.1:0-10116 GCA_015342065.1 Leptinotarsa undecemlineata
CCTTGGAAATGAAACTAAAATTGTGAAAGTTAGTGTCAAGATACAGTTTTTCATGCTTAATATTTCAATTAAAAAAAAATGAGATTGGTTGAAAAATGCACATTCTACGGGGGTGGTTCCATTTTAAATGGGTCACACTGTATATATATATTTGTGATTGATGCAACTAATTTTTCTTTATTTTGTGTATTTTAATATTAAATTCTACAAAAAGGATTTGAATTAATTTTTTTTCATTCTAATTAATTATCTGCGAGCGCTTTCGACAGTTGGTAGTACTGTCATCTTCTGGCACTCCTCAAGAGAATTAATTCAAATCCTTTTTGTAGAATTTAATATCAAATCGCGTCTGTAATTTTCATCGTTTCGACGTTTCGGCTTTTGCTTTGAAACCATTTTCAATAATCAATTAGATATGTACCTACATGACTCGAGGACGAGGTCGTTATCTCCCTTGTTCCCAAGTCTCGTTACTAGTTGTATGTTTGCTGTGTTTTACTCCAAGTTCGCAATGCAAAATGATGCGAAATGATTATTAAATAACGAAATTAGTTAGCTCCCTTACTTTAATATCAAAGGGAAGCTGTTGAAAGGTAGATTGCATTATATCGTTTATTTGAACTATGATTCGGCCTACAGCACGTTACACAAGAGAAAGAATGCAGTTCGTTTCGACACAGAGATGGTGGCAGCTAAAGAATTGTCGTGAAGTACTCTTTTCTCATGAGTCTGAATTCACTTTTTTGATAACATAACGATAATCTTTCAGAAGAAGGTATGAACGTTTCAATTCCTGCTGATCATCTTCAAGGGTCCTATTTGGAGGTGGATCAATATTTTGTGGGGTGGAATAACAATCAATAATCGTACATACCTTCTAGTCATCAGCAACGGATCCCTGACTACTAAAAGTACGTTGATGAGGTGTTGGATGTCCACTTTGTCACAGAGCAGAAAGAGAAGAGCATAATTTCATTTCTTTGCACCATGCGACCCATCCCTACGCTGCCAGGATCGTGCGACTCACCTACAAACCCAGAATATCACCACTTTGGGGTAGCCCCATTGAAGGTCTGACCTAGATCCTATCAAACATGTCTGGGATCAACTGGAAAGGAACGTTCGTCAAAACTAACGTACCAGTTTGGATGAGGAGGCTCGTAGGAATAATGCCCCGGTGAGTCCAAACTGCCATTCATATCCGCAGAGGCTGAGCCATTGATTGTAACAAAGGAACAACTTCTGTTTCCCTCTGATTGTGATAATTGAAAAGTTTTTATTTTGACTTTTGTAGTTCCATACACAACAAAAAATTAGTCAATAAATTGATGGATGTAGCCGTTACTTCATCGTATGTCTTCATGAAAATCATAGAAAATTTTCTTTATTCTTTTTCAAAAAAAAGTATGCGATAATTATTAAGCACACAAAAAATAGATTCTTCAATTGTTTCGAGGAGTATACATTGCTTTTTGAATTTGGATTTTTTCAGAAGGATACTTTCAAAGAATACAGGTTAAGAAGAATGTATATCGATCGGTTCGGCGGTTATTTCAAAGGTCATGTGAATTAAAATAACACTTGTAGGTGTTAGATATCCAGATCCATAATAGATATTCAGATCCATAATAACTTACGGTGTAGTGACTTGATGTACAACAACGAAGCAATCGTGTACGGCAAGGCTATCAGACGGCATACAAAGGCTGGCGTGCCTAAGTACCGCGGGAGCCATAAGAACGACTCAAACTGCACCCCTTGAGGTCCTACTCGAATTTCCACCATTGCACATCTACATACAAAGAAAAGCTCGACTGGTGACACACAGGGTATTGCAGGGGCAAACCCCAATCAACCAATCACATGGTGCGGAATACTTGAAACTGTACAATGAACTGAAGGCAGATCCAATAATAGGAATGCCTGTGGATAACACAGTTCCGCAGTACAACTTTCAAAAAGATTTCAAGATCATCATACCAGGTAGAGAGGACTGACCAAACGGCCAACCGGTAAAAGCAGAAGAAACTTGGTATACAGATGGCTCAAAGACCAAGGAATGGAAGCCGGTATATACGTAGGCAGGGCAAAGACGAGAATCGCACCCAGCCTCGGACATAATGCAAGCATAACGCAGCCATCGAACACTGTATAGGGAATATAAACAGGCAGAAGGTCACGAATAAAAACATTTTCGTTTTCTACGACAGCCAGGTGGCACTGGCTCATTTCAAGTCTTCTCAAAACTCGTGCAAAACTGTCTAAGCGCACTCAAGGAGCTACTTACCCATTATAGGGTCACTCTAACTTGGATACCCGGGACATGAGGGTCGCAAGGGCAATGAGGAGGCCGATGTTTTAGCCCGTGAATGCGCATGGAAGGCTATAATTGGCTCAGAACCCTTCTGCGGGGTGGCGAAAGCATGTATAAAGACTTTCATAAACTCATGGACGCAAGCCTAATCGATAGATTAATGAAATAAGCTCCCAGGAATGAGGCCAGCGAAAGTGTTCATAGAGAAACCATCGCCTGATCACCGTAAGGATAGGGGTGGGTCTACTAACGGGGCATAGCCGGCTCAGGAAACATATGAGCAGCCTGGGTTATACAGAAAAAAACCAATGGAGGTTCCGACAAGAAGAGGAGGAAACCGCACTGCATGTGCTTGGTGGATGCAAAGCGATAACAAGGCTGAGAGCCGCAAGATGCGGGGAAGAAAAACCGGAGACTGCCAGCTATATGAAAGGGTCAGTGTCAAGGCTGTGAAGTCTCATCAAGGAGATCGAGCTGAACAATAAGCTCCAACAACCAAGGAACATCAAAATTGATCTGGAAATGTCGCAGTGGATCAGGACATGGTCTAGCTCCCAGACAATCTAATCTGATCTAGACATACTCGATACAGATTCTTCAGCCTTTGTTGCCTCAAATTTCATTTGGCAACACAGTGATTTCGGCAGAACTGAAAGTAACCATTTATAACTAGTATGGCCCATGCAAAAATTGCGAACTGAGAAGCGGGTTTCAAAAATATTCTGTTTGTAACAACTGTCTAACCTGTTGCTGGTGTATTCATACGTCGGTTTCACACTGACTGAGCGGGATCTTGACCGCAACCTGTTCCGAGAACGAGGAGAGTCTTTTGAATTATTGACTACTCGTACCTCACTGGCCACATTCTTGGTAGGAACTCTTGCACTGCCTGTATTATTTGTGAACCTGTTACGGGAATATCTGCAGACTCTTCTGGTTTCATCTGATCTGATCTCCGGGTAGTCCCTGTAACTCGATTTCGAATATTTTCCTGAATCACCACTTGTAATACTGCGGCTTCTTCTTTTGCTGAAATAGTACTCATGATGAGTTTATTTACATTTACAGAGTGAAAAATGTCAAAAAACATTCGTTCGAGAATAGTTCACAATTCTTTCCCTTTTCTTTTCTCAGACGGAAACAGAAACACACATTTTCTTATTCGTTTAATAATGATAATAACCGAAGTTGAGAACTGAAGGGTTCATCATGGCCTGCTAGGATGGAGTATTCAACATCAACATCAACAACAGTCGCATAATGTGTATATGTACAGTGGAATAAATTCATTTTTAACGTTATTATGTACCATGTGAGAAAAATCTGAAACAAGTCGATTTTTATTCTTAAATTGACAATTTACAGTATAAAAATATTATCGCCCCCTAGCATCCCTTCTGAATTATGAGCACCTCCTCGAAAATTTTAAATAGCGAAGGAGGTCGTGTGGTACCTTGTTGGGAAGGGATTTTAGTCCTCTGTTCAGCATTATAAATTTTTTTAAGTTTGGTGCAATCGTAACTGAGAAAATTAATTTTCACGATTGAAATAAATGCTCAAATTTACCACCATTATTCATTTCTTGACAATAACCTGATCTATTAAACAGACCATTCCTGTAACACGCTCCTTACTAACCTTGAATCCTGGAAAAAATCTTTGAAGATACTGAAATATTAGACAAGAAGACAAATAAACAATTGATATGAATCTTGTAGGCTGCTGTCATATAGGTATTTGAAGTTACTAAAAGACGTCAGTATAATATTTGTGGGCGCATTGAATTTAATTATGGCTCATTTGTCTGACACTCAAAGAATAGACATTCTAAATATGATTGATTGTGGTAATAAAACAAGAACTCAAAAGGAGGTTTGTGAAATTTATAATAATAAGTATCCTGGTCAACACGTGTCGCAGTCTACAGTTAGCAAAATTGAAAAAAATTTCGTGAAACTGGACATGTAAAAAATATTGGAAAACCAGGTAGAAATGTTTGATTTACTGACGAAAAAAAGTTACATGTACTTCTAGAGATTGAGGAAAATCCGCATAAGACAAATCGAGAACTTGCCGCCGACAATGATGTAAGTAAATCAGCATGAAGAAAAATACCACCCTCACAGAGTTCAGTTGATTCATGAGTTGAATGAATATGATCCTGATAGAAGGCAAGAATTCTGTGAATTGATTATCTACAGAATGAACGTAAATTTGAAGTTCATGAACAAAATAGTGTTTTCTGATGAAGCGACGTTTCATTTCAATGGAACAGTTAACAAACAGAACTGTAGATAGTGGAGCAGAGAAAATTCTCATTGGATGTGTGCGACTCACACTCGATATCCTAAAAAAGTTAACGTTTGGGCTGGTGTCAATAACAATAAAATTTTCGGCCCTTATTTTTTGAGGGCACTGTTAATGGTGAGGTTCATCTACAATTTTTGATTAAGTTTTCAGTGCCTACATAACAAATATATTTTCCTGATGTTAATCATCCAAACGAGATAGATCAAACTTTTCACTACGAACAAGACGGAGCTCCACCGTATTTTGCACGTATAGTTATAAATTATTTAAACGAGGTTTTTCCCGATAGGTGAATTGGAAGACGTGGAACGATCGAATGGCTGGCTAGATCCCCCGATTTGACTCCTCTCGATTACTTCTTATAGGGTTATTTAAAATCTAAAGTATATTTCAATAGACCAAAGAATATTGCTGATTTGATAATTAGGATAACGGAAGAAATGAACAAAATAACCTCCGAGGTCATACAAAATGTTCTACAAGAATTCCAAAATCGCCTCGATCATTGTCAGGAAGTTAATATTGTTCATTTAATTTAATTGTAGAGTACATTGAGAAATACATTCTTAATATTATGTGGCATTATTATCTTCATTCTACGTAAAGTTTTATGATACCTAGAGACATTATCAAAATTTCACACATGCAGTTATGATTGCACCAAACTTAAAAATCTTGCTGAACAGAGGACTAAAATCCCTTTCCAACAAGGTACCACACGACCTCCTTTGCTATTTAAAATTTTCGAGGGGGTGCTCATAATTCAGAAGAGGTGAGAATAAAAATTGACCTGTTTCAGATTTTTCTCACAGTACATAATAACGCTAAAAATGAATTTATTCTATACATATGGACCGTACTGTATAGAGGTTCCTTATACAAGGTGCATTTCTCTTTAGGACATTTGTGATGCACTCTTTGAAACCTTTGGTGTAGTGATGAATATTACTGGAGATTTTCCCAACACCAAACCGTTATTTTAATACCTCAACGCGTGTTTTGATCACCAAGTGATCATCTTCAGAATGTAACTCAGTTACATCTTATATCTTCCCGTTGATTCAAACTGTAGAAGATCTAGTGTTATGTGAAATGATAAAGAAATTGATTTTCGATAAGAAACATGCACATTCAATATTTTTATGCAAAAGATTATACAAAGATGTCACTATTAAGATCATTCATCTGGTACTTGACCTAACGAACTCATAGAACCATACAAAATATCTCCCCTAGAGTGTTTCGTTTGAAACTAATATAAAAGTGATTTTAGCTACACCAAATGAAAAAAAAATAACATAATTCCGTCTCTTGTTAGAAATTACTCATCGAACCGAACTCAAAGAGTTTTGGTGGACGGTATCAGCTCGGAGATTCTGCTCGTAACCAAAGGTGTTCCTCAAGGATCCATCCTTGGTCCTTTACTATTCAGCTTATATATTTGTAACTTCCATCGTTCGATAGAAAAATGCAACATTCATCATTACGCAGATGATACTCAACTGTACTTCTCTTTTCAGTTCTCTTATATTGATTCCGCTCAAAACCCCATTGATCGTGATCTACAGACCATCCTTGATATTTCGTCACCTAATAAATTGAAGTTGAACTTCAAGACGTTGGCAGTTATGATCTTTGGACTGGAAAGAATGCGAGATATTGCTGAAAATAGTATTTATATTCATATAAGTGGTGACGTTCTGCCCTTTGTAACTGAAGCAAAGAACTTAGACCTATGGTTTGATTCTGAACTGCTCTTCACAAAACACGTTAGCCATTTGATTCAAACGTCTTTCAACATCTTAAGGCAACTGTTTCCAAATCTGAACTTACTCACCAAACAACTTCAACTAAAATTATGTGAGGCGCTAATCATTCCGACAATTTTATATTGCGATAGCATTTTTGACCTTGCATTACTTCAATATGATTCCCTTCGTCTTCAACGAATCCAAAATAGTTGCCATTGTTTTTCTTTTGGCATTCGAAAACACGACAACATACTATCGATCAGGAAGGAATCAGGATAGCTACAACTGAAGAAATTCATGACACTGCACCTCCTCACAAACACCCACAAAGTCTTGAAGACTGGAATGCCACAACATTCAATGAAAAATTGAATTCTTTCTCATATATCAACAGCTTTTCCACTAGAAACAGGTTGGTACTAGTTTTTCCTGAACACAGGTCTTCTGTTTACACTCGCAGTTCCAATCTTCTTTCATTCCTTCCAAATTTAATTTTTTTCTCGAAGGTTGAACTTGAAAACAGTTTTGAAAACACTCCATCTATTCACCTCAATATATTTCTGTATATTCTATATGTTCCTACTTCAGGTGAATAAAGACGTTCCATTATTAATATTATTATTATTGAATCTGAATTTTCAATATAAAAAGTAGTAGCTCGACTGATTCAAAAATTATGTGGAAAAATAAACTCCGGTTTGGTGCCAGGGGAGTTTATAAAAAAAACTCCTCCAGAGTTTATACCAAACAGTCCAAAATAATGGAATTCGCAATTTTTTTTCTGAATTCTTCCAATGAAAACTCAAGTAGTATATGTAGGATACTACAAAATCATATTTATTCACTTCCTACTCAACCTAACCATTATATAACCCTAAAATATTTTCGAAGGAACATTTCTTATACCAACATATTTCAAATAATCTAGAAACAATGAATCACTTACGCAATCTTATGACATAAGACATCTCTGTCAAATCTCCCACCTTCTAGTCGAGGAATTCTCTGATAGTTCTTTCCCCTGTCATCAAGCTTCTCATACATATTCGAAGAGGGTGCAAACCTTTCAATATCTTTCTTAAGATAGCATTTATGAGCATCATCAATGGCAACCTTTTGCGTTTTTATCTGGTGATCCTCTCTTCTATATTTGCAACAAGAACAATGGTGAATTTCGCGACCCCTTAACCGTGTATCATGCTTACTAGCATTTTCTTTGGACATTTCCACAGTCACTCTCATTCCCAGTAATTTTCGACCATTCAATTCGTGAACGGCTTCTTCAGCATATCTGCTATCGTCAAATTTCACGAATGCATATCCGTTTTTGATGGTAATTCTGTTCAGTTTACCATACCCTTTCAAGAAACATTCCAAATCTCTATTTTTCGTTTCACGAGGTAACCCACCAACATACAACGTATATCCTCTCATATTTTAGTGAAGGAAACAATGGATGGATGACAAATTTTAATTTATCTATGGCACGTAACACTGAGTAACAAATACTGAGGCTTGTACTTCGAACACTGTTCAGATTGAAACACATAAATACACTACTAGGCATAAAATTAGGGTCATCCTATGAGTTAAAGTTATCTTGGAAATTTATATTTTCATTTGAATTAATTTGGATGAACCATACTGTAATTTATTGCTTCTAGAATATAGTTGTTGATGTTTTTGTGATAAGCGTTTGTCAAAAAACTAGCCTTCGCCTGAATTCCTAAAAACAAATATTAGTTTACCTTTTTTTTCTATGGTTTCATTTGTCAATTGCCCTTTGTTTGTGTACTGTTAATATTGGTGTATCGAAATGGAGATGAATTCCTTAGCTTGTGTTCAATAAACCCTACAGAATACAAATGAAACATTTATATTCCACAGATTCGTAGCAATATTTCATTTGAGAAATCATGTGATTTTTATGATTTGGCAACATTCAGACGATATAAACTCATTGCAAAATCCTACAGAAAAAATTAAAAGTTATTCCACTCACAAGTATAATTAAAACACTAACGTTGTCTTACATTCAAAATATTATACATTTCACGTCAAGTACGGATACTGAAAAAAGCTTCTAGAATGAAACAAGAGGATCCGCTCATACTCATCTCAAAGATTTCTGAACTTCTTTCGCATGCACCTTGTAATGATTTCCCATGTGGTCTCTTCTACCGAAATCCTCACAACAAATGCCGCAAATGTGAGGGTTACTTCCAGTATGGCTCATGGTATGAGCCCACGTGTATATGCATGACAAGAGAACTCAGCAAAATAATAACAACGTGTATATGCATAACAAGAGAACTTAACAACATACTAACAACGGATTGTTTAAGAGTAGCTTATTTCGCCATTTTTCACAAAATAATGACCCTATCCTCGTAGGTTGTAGGGTTATCAGTGTTTCTGTACAAAAAGTACGGCTCAATGGAATCGGCATTCCGTTTATTTACTCTTCGAAGCTTGATACCAAACTTTGTTAGAGTACAGTAGGAATGAACTATGATGTCTAACAGGCCTTTTTACAGGACACTCTCATTTGAATCATCATATGCCGACTCAGACTGTCGGAAGACAGTATGAGGAAGTCCGAACTTCCTCTTGAAGATGGTCACTCGGTGATCGAAACACGTGTCGAAATGTTAAAGTAACGGTTAGGTGTGGGGAAAAACTCTAGTACTTTTTTTTATATTCATTCAATTCATTCAATTTATTCAATTTTGAAGTACAACAATATCTATATATATAAAATAAAATAATATATAATTCATTCTGAATGAGTAAATGTCACCTAGGCATACAATGCCTGTATTGTGCTTATTCACTCATTCATGAACCGAATTTGAAATGTACAGTAAATATATATTTGACATTTAGTGATTACCACACATTAATGGAAAATAGATAAATAAATACAATGAGTGGAGTGAGTGGAGGTCGGGAAAAAAAGCAATAGTTTTTCGAGGCAGTGTTAACAGCTATATTGATTTTTTCAAAAAATATTAGTTATTAATGGATTTTCGATTAGATATTGTTTTACGACAGTTTTAAATTTTTTTATATTATTAATATTCTTCTATTCTAATACAGTGTATTCTAATACACTGAAATATTTATTTTTAAAATTATTCTCTACGATCACAGTTATATTTCTGATAAATAATTAATAACAACACATCTGAAACCTGAGAAGGAATTACTGAAATAAATTTTTTTTTAAAACATTAATTTCATTAGCTTTACAAAGCATGGTTGAAAGAAAATTCAGAGCAGTTATTTTTCTACTTGCCTTGGGTAGTTTAAAAAGATTGGACTTCTTGTAGAATACTGAGAAACATTAAAATCTATGAGATCGAGTATGTTCATATCTGTAATATTGTTGTTTATCACCTTTTCATGATGAGCGTTAATTAGCCGTTTCTGGCAAACTATTCAACGGCGTGTAGGTCAATATGACCTACACGCCTAAAATATTTTAGACGAAGCGGCGTTGTTGCTTCTACTATAAAGTAGCCACTTCTTTGATTTTTCAAATAGAACACCCCGTATATATTATCATATTATGATTTATTATCACTTTGTCAACAAATTCATATACTATTTCCCTATACCTATCTATTACCGTTTAGAAGATCTAAATTAATTTCAATATTTTTTTTACCAAACATGAACTTTTATAAATGCTGATAATCTTGAACTCTCTTGCACTAAAACGATCAAATTTGAAATGGA
>WOGP01010965.1:0-10116 GCA_015342065.1 Leptinotarsa undecemlineata
ATGTTTGTATGAATATGTTCTACATGGGCTAGTGTATCACCCCCTTAAAGGTTTGCACCCAGCTACCAAACATCCTATATAATTTTTGATGAAGTTAGGTTAGGTCACAACACCTATGCTGTTTCATTCAAGTCAGTAGAAACCGTGAAAAAAAAATGATTCACATAGTTTTTTCAGGTATACACCATTAAAAAACAATCTTTGAAAGTATGCATTTCAATTTTTCTAAAAATATCGATAAATGCTCCAAAAGTCCTTTGTTCAATTGTGTTAGTGAACGTTTTGTCAATGTCAATGAAGGAAACATTTTTGCATGGAAACAGCAGACAATTTGAATACCTAAAGTTTTGTAATTTATCGTAGAATGCAAATGGGCCTCTTATCAGCTATATTCGAACGCGATAACAGTTCGTTAGTTTTTACTGATAATGTTTTTGTCATTTCCAAATACCAGTAAAACGAATATGTGGCTTTTTGTTACGAGAAAAATAGTTATCCGACATTTTTTTTCAGTATCGGCAAAAAGCTTGATTCAACATAAAAATATGGAGGGCAGTAGCGCAAGGCTGATTTGATAATATTCACGGTACTAGTTCAATCAGAACTCCGATGATACCGCAAGGTCGTGGTTTTCTACCGTTGTAGTCAATATCGATGATTTCTGTAAATTTATTTACACAGAACTCTGATGAATTTTCAAATTGAATATCCCTTACTTTCTTGTGTTTCGACTGTCTAAACCTGTTGTAAGTATGGAGACACGAAAACTCAGTCCAAACAATAAGATTCTGAAGTTTTGTAACGGTAATACATTTTCCATAAACCCCCACTTCCAAAATATCGTCCACATATACTGAAACACGTGTACTTTCTCTCGAATTTCACAACTGTTTCAAGTACAATCGAACTTCATCCGTCCCATATGTTTCTGTTATGATTGAAAACATTTTTATCTCGAGCGACTCTGTTTTTGTAACCTGTCTTTGTCTGATGATTGTTTATATTATAGATGGGAGTTGTAAAACTATTCCTTTGCATGAGTTATTTCCTTCAGAATGCAATCTGAGTAATCTCGAATGTAAACAAAGTGGTACGATGAACCGCGGAAATTAATGCATATTAGCAGGATTTATCGACAAGAATATACTAATGGATTTTTCAAGTGAAATTCGCCAAAGTTCGTTACTTCTAGAGTCTGACAAATGCAAGGGGCATAGGGGACATGTCCCCCCCTCGGACGACTCGTTAATCTCCCCACTGGTGATGCCACTGGGAAATCCATTCAGAACTATTCAGAATTTTTTTGGTGATCCATGGATTACATCCATAGGAGTATGCATGTAACGGGAATATATTCGAAAATCTCGCCGGAAATTTTATTTTTTTCACTCTGCAATATGATAAAGCATGACCTCAATAGTTTTTTCTATTGACATTCTAATTTTAATCAAAACTTAATACTCGTATTTTTCATTCGATGAAATTAATTTCAATAGATTCTGACATGTGTTAAGATGAAAATTGAAACAAGCAAAATGGTCATACTATTAATAATTAAAATTGTAAAAATAAATTACTTACAAATACATGTCTGGGAAAAATATGTTCAATAATTTATTCTTATAATTTTTATAAATTTTCAGAAGTGGTTTATTTTATGTTTTGAGAAAAGTATAGCACTTCCATTCGTAGTCATCATTATCATCAGTCTCATAATCTCCTGCAAAAATTGATTATAGCTAAAAAATATTGAAACGGCATAAAAACATTAATTTCGTTACTTCGAAAACACTTTAAACTTTTTAATGTCCGTCACGATGGATATCACAGTTTTTGTAAGAAAAAAATTCCATAATTTTTCAAACTGACGGAATTGCCTTCAAACTGTTTTCCTTTTTTATGTACCTATTTCATTCACAACTTCAATCGTCAATATAAAATATGAAAGGAATGTTCCAAGATATCAATAGTTGTAGATAAAATAATTGAGATAGATAAAGAGAGTAGATGATGACACAAATGCAAATATTTGTACAATTGGAGTCTATTACAAAGCAAATATTGTATTCGAAGAATGAATTAATGAACAGGTTTGAACTTGCGTGCGTTGTATACGTTTGTATATGAGACATTGATTTTTTTTCTTTTTTTGCTTTATTTCCATTCATGGTCATAAAACTGAGTATCAACATTGATAAATTATTGATTTCTATCTGAGCGATATTGACGTTATATAAGTCGCTGTTTGTCTGTTAATATTTACAAATTTTCACTTGCATATAATATCTATATTATCAGTTTAGTGTATCAGCGTACAATTACTAAAATAAAACTAACTACTGAGAAGTAATTTGAATTTAAAATAAATTTTATCTCGGGGTTCATCACATTTAAATATTTCGTAACGGATTTTCAACTAAGAAAGATGAAATATTCATTATTTGTTATTTATTCTGTAATTTCGCTATTTGAAATATCGATAAATGAAATGATTGGTCTTTGATTTTTTGTATGTTTTAGAATTTTTGGCCACCCATAATATTCTAGAGTTAGTGAACTAATTCTTGTATAATACTTTGCGGTTTCATAAGACACATTTTCATTTTTACAAATTGAAAATCTTTTGACCTTTTCTTGGGTAGCTTGAGTGTTTCATATGAATCTTTATCACATATCAAAACTGTTCGAAGAAAAACTTTTTATTCACACTAAGTGATTCCATTAATATCAATTTATGACGATTATTCATAAAGTTGATTCAGAAAATATATATTTCAAATCCATTTGGAAATAATGAAATTAATGCATGGATACATTATCTTGAAGTGAAATTGACAAATGAAACTTTCAAGATGGTGACTGGGTGCCATCTGGGAAAAAATCCAATAGAAAGGAAGGTCTTGTGACACATCTATTTGAAGCTCCTGACAAATGCTTCACAACCCTAGGATATAATGTCAATATCTTCAACTACCACAAAACGGGGGAACTTTTAATAACTGCCTGACATTGACATTTAACTACATAATATGAGGTAATAAGCTTGAGGTCAGTTCAGAAGATGCTCGAAATGGTTATCTTGAACTTCTTGACATATGAACAGCTTACCCATATTTCATGCCCTACATTTCAAACACAGTAACGTCAACATCTCTACAAATATTTATTATTCTCTGCCGAATATCCAATATTGAAGCAGGTTCACTTTCGTACACCTTTTGTTTGAAATAGTCCTATAAAAAAGTCCAAAGGATTCAAATCTGGTGAGCCGGCTGGCCATTCTGTACGACGTCGAAGGCCAATCCAACGACCGGAAAAAGTAGTATCCAAATAGTTTCTCACTTGTCTGGAGTAATGTGGTGGTGCTCCATCTTATTGGAATACAATATCCATTCCGAATTCATTAGGATTCGCTTCGACGATTCAGTGATGAGAGAGTCAACAGTAGTTTCCAGCATATTCAAATACAGTTCCCCTGTTAAATTTTGATGAATGAAGAGGGTTCCTACAATATGGTTTCCCAATATGCCTGCCCAAACGTCGTTTTTTTCTGGATATTGGGTATGTGTTGCTCGGAAAACGTGACAGTTGGTGTCACTCCAAGGTTTTATAACAAACCTTATCGGGTTGTTGAAATTGCCATATGCCAGATAAAAAGGAATATTTCTAGAAATATCGATATTAATGTGTTTGTCTGCAAGAAATTATTAAATGTTCCGCCATTTTGTAGAAGGTGAAGATATTGACTTCATATTCTAGGTTTATGAAGTATTCGTCAGGAGCTTCAACATGATATGTCATAAGAGCCCCCTTTCTATTTGATTTTTATTCCCGCATGGCGCCCAGTCGCCATTTTGGAAGTTTTATCTGTCAATTTCACTTCAAAATAAAGTATGCATGCACTTATTTCATTATCCCAAATTTCAATTTTTTCCCTTCTTCTCCTTCTTTCGAAAATGATACACTTTTTTCATATCGATATTATGGTAAACAATCGATTGCGGATATAGTTATATAATTCAGTCTCTAGTTAGATTTACCAATGGATTCTTTGTGAAAAACTTTTCCTGGTTTTGGAACATGAGGCATATTCAATGTCTTGTTTCATTATTGACTGATTGAAACAAGTGATCATATTTATTTTCCCTAATCACCGACAACAAAGAACGTCAATGTATTTCTGGAGTTCCCACCAAAAATGCACATTTGATCCGTTATCCACGCCTTCGCCAAAACACAAATTTCTCCGCTTTTACTTCCGAAAACGAGAACGACTTCCGAGAATCGTGCGTCCAAAAAAGAGAACGTTCAGCAAGAAAGTGCAACTTACCTTTCTGTTGAAGAACATGCGTCGCATATTGAAATTCGGCTGTGCTGGCATGGCGCTGATCTTATTCACCACCATATTCACAAATCGAAACTCACTATCACATAACAAAGAACTGCCCGAGAAATAGGAAAAGTCTCAGGCGTCGCGGTTGTTCCGAATCGCGATAGAAAAAAAAAACAACAACGATTCGATTAAGCCACGTTATCGATTTGAACTCTGAAAACAAACGAACGATAGCGTTAATCTAGTGTGCCTTGCGTCTGACTGAGTTACTCAAAGCAGTCCAAGCCGTGTATATAACGTCCCCCCTTCGTGTCCGTCCAACTTTAGCCGTCTTACGGTTCCCAGAACAGAGCGACTGACTGTCTCAACTTTTCGTGTCGAAATTCGTTTTCTAGGCGGCTGTGAGAAAATTCGAATTGTTGCGCGAATCGGAAATCGGGGAACGTACGATATTAACGTGCCTAATTACCGAAGAAAACTTGAAAATTTCAAATTCCTGGCGACTTGTTCACTCATTACTAACGATTCTTGAAAAAAAGTATTATCATACCGCTATCAGCATTTAAAGATTCATATTCAAACGCTTTATTTAGAATGGTTTGCTGACATCCGGCTCGAAGGACCGTAACAGGAATGGAATGATGAAATTATGACCGAATCCTCAAAATGTCTCAATTTCACATCTATATGATGAGTATTTGAAAATATAAACTTTTTAGGCTTCTGATATTAAAAATTCTCATAATATCACAATAATCATGATTCAATATTCGAAAATGTTCGATTCTAAATTTGAGGAATGTTTAATTTTGTATCCGAATGTTTTAGGACGTCAACCACCACCAATGTTGTAACAATCACTCAATGTATTGAAGAGGATATTGATTGTCAGTCTTAGACAGATGTCATCTACACTGATTTTTCTAAAGCGTTCGACAGACTTGACCATAGTATCCAAATATAATGAAAAAATCTCCAATTTATACAATGCGCGATACCTCTGATTTAGTTAGGCATGTCCTAGATATATTCAACTGCCAGATTATATAAATCAAAAGACATTTTTTAGCTAACTGACAGTTCTAGTTTTAATTTTTTTTATATGGATTCACAAAATTATATTATGTAAGTACATATTTGTAAATGCCACTGTTACTCCCTATTCTGTACTTGGGTTAATCCTATAGAATAGTGTATGGAATAAATGAATTTATAAATACGTATCCGGCTCGAAGGACCAGTTTATTATCAGAAGTTGAATTTTCTTTCATTGAATCATTCAATTCTAGTAATCGTCTAATGGCAATATCACATTTGTAGATTTTCAATAAAAAACTATGGTAAACTTTCGGACAAAGGAAGAAACTAAAGAACTTAAAAAAAAATTAATGCAAAAAATATGTAGATCATGCACAAAAATACAACATTTCACGATCTTCAATGAAAAAATAAGGCAAGCTTTCGAAGAAAGAAACCAACTGCGAAATGAACTTTTTGCAAAAAGTGTAGATTATAAAAAGTCAATTTAATTTTTTTACACTTTCTATGCACTGAAGATTTTTCCAGATACAAACTGGAAGGAAAATTCTTTCCGAAACAACTACTTTCGTATGAGAATTGAATTACCTGAAATATCCGTTATGGAATACAAACAGATAACATTCAAAGGAACGCTACACAACGTAAATATAAAAGAGTATATAGATACAAAATTCAAGTTACAGGAGCCACTGTCATCTTTAATGGTGTACTTCCGAAGTTTTGGGATGAAGAACACTTTTCTTCACTACTCATCAATCATCTTCACGTGTTTTATTTTATCAAATGCTTTGAAAAAATTAAACACTTATCTCTAGCATAAGTTTATGACTTTCATCGCCGAAAAAGGAAATTGTCTTCTTGTCACGTTGACAGTTTGTGAAAACATTAATACGGAAACTGTCAACAACCAATACATTTTGTTGTCCACCAAGAAACTCGTTTAAAATTGGTACTCGAAATTTGTTTCTGTCAATAATTTTAAATGCAATTTATAGTATTGGATATATCTAGTGCGGCCACAGATACTTTTCGAAAACTTCCTGTATATGACTCCCCACAACCACATAGAGAAAGCCCCTTATTTTTTTCAGGTGGATATTCTCCAATTCATATGTTAGCAATAAACTGTGGAACTCAGTTCCTTACTGATTTCAGGGGCAATAATTCAAAACAAGTATTTAAAACTTGAGTGTTCAAGTAAAAAAATTTTGTTAGTTCTTGTCACTTTCAAATGTTACAGAATATTCTAAATGCGAAAATAAGAACGTGATACATGTTTGGGAAAGAAAGAAGATTTGACATTCGGTTGTCTTTGGATTTACATATTTGGCATTTATGGTTTTTGTCAGCACATCCAACAACTACTTTCACTTCTATTCGAAATGTCATTATAACAAGTACAAATAATGTTATTCAATGCACTACCCACTGTGAAGTGTTAATTATTTTTTATGCGATCTATAATAACAATAACTAGAGATTTGTTAATTTTTCCATTCGTAATTTATTTCAAAATGATTATTGACTCGATGACTGTTACTAACGAATCATACGTGTTACGTGTACAAAATTACCCAAATGGGTACATCAATCCAAATTCAATATCTACAATAATACTTGGCAAAGTTGGAATGATAGATATGATTGGCGAGTAACACTAATAATTCAGTGATTTGTCCGTGTTACTGTCGATTAATCCACGACTGCAAAGTTTTTAAACTTTCATTGCATTTGTACAATTACTGTAATTCAAACTTCAGTTAGATCAAAAGGTTTGACTACTTCAACAATAAATTGCTTCCACTGCTTTTATTGTCATGTACTTCCCTAAATCTTGAGAAACTTCATAACTATTTCTAAAAATGTCAAAATCTAAAATACTAAACCATCTTCAGTGTAACTTCAAAAATTTAATAATATTGAAACCAAATATACCAAAGTATTTCATTTTCTACTAGAGAAATTCTCATATTTTCAATAAAATGAAAGGTTGTTAATTTTTTCTCCATTATTTTATTTTTCTTCTATCCATATTAGCATGTAATTATAGAGTGTTGCTTTTTGGTTGAGTTAGAATAGCTCTGAGCTAGATTTCGCCAATGGCTATCAGAAACTTCTGTAACTTTTTGTCTCATTTTTTTTACTCCTTTGTCTTTCTCAATTAAGCTCATTCATTATTATTATTATCATTCAGATAGACGCATGCCAACCGGCTACTACCCGACTATATATTCCGAATATTTCAGTCTAAATTGGCCTACTCCAGCTTCTCCAGGCATTGCAAAATGTTAACGAGGAAGAGTGTTTTTATGCTCCTGTTGGCGTTTTTTCATTATTCCCATATAAACAAATCGAATCTTAGTTTGTTGTTAATCTTGGACTAATGAAGTGATATTGTGTACAATCAATACATCGAGTTTGTACCTCGGTTCAATAGCAAGGTTATTCCATTTACAGTGCATGTGAAATATCTAGGTGTTATCCTCGATGAAAAACTCAACTGAGATACTTACTTGGAGACTGTTTCACACAAAGGATTTGTGTGAAATCTTGGACTTAGGGTTAAGAAAATCCATTGGATATGTGTGATAATTGTCAGATTAATATCACGGAAAAGGGAATTGCCAGGTGATCGAAATGTGGGCAGGTTTGTCTGGCTATCTTTCATGCCATCAGTACCAAACCATAATCCACTGTGGAAATCTTAGACCTTACTCCTCTCCTCATCCTTTTGGAAAGAAAGGCTAGATGGTCATTATTGCACAAAACAGGTTTAACAGACAAAATGACCTCCAGCTGTCAATAACAACCTGTCTTACTTCCCAAATGCCGCATAAAGAAGATTTACTTTCCCCAAAGGATGGCATATTAATATCAGGTATCTGTTGGTTCACATATCCATCAAAGACACTGTCCTGTTATGGTACAAGTATGAACGATCGTAACCCCAGGACAGATATATCAATCAGCCAAGATAATCTGAGCCGTTGATTCATGTGTGGAAAGACTGACAGTATCAGAATGCTTTGGCAGCACTTGGCTCTTACCGACCAACGTCTAAATTGGTAGTGAATGGCCAAAAAAGACTTTCCTCAAAAGATAAACTCAACAAAATGTTCGACCACACTTGGCTTGGAAGGTATTGAAGCTCCCTTATAAGGGAGAGCGTTGCAAACTGTTTCGTCGAATCAGAAACATCGCTCTAGGCTTCACTGCACAAACACTGAATTGGTACATTCCAAGTCATTATTACAGGAAACTTGGTTTTTGGGAAGTGACATCTCTGTTCGAAACAGCAGAGCACATACTCTATGTCTGTGCCTTTCTGTAGAGGCTTCTGTCCAGACCTCTGCCTTCCTTTTCGTCATGGCTAAATGTTGGTTTCAATCAAGTATGATATTGAACCTTTCCCGGTAGCTTTAGCTCTATTTTTGGAGTTTGAATTCGGGAGTTTGTGCTTTCTAATGGGCTTTCTCTTAAGCTGTTACCTGTTGGTCCATCTAGTTGAAATATACAGGGACTGTTCTATGTAACTATATTATTATATTTGATCTGGACGAGAATGACTAAGTCGTCGGCAAAGATCAATACTTTAGGTCATTATGGTTCAGAAGGCTCAGTAACTCGTCTTACAATGTTCCGCATGGTGGATACTGATAATCAAAATGTCCAGAGGTAATTTCAAAACGATCAATACTTTCAAACAATGGAAATTTAAAACAAGTACCTGTTATGTAACATAAACAATTATACGAAAGCAATTTACCTGAAATTCGAATAACCACAGTGCCATTATCTGCCAAAGGTCGAATTCGAAATCAGCTATAGTGCACCAAACAATTCATTTAATTGTTTAATTAGATACTCCTTGCGTTGAGTGGGTTCGAAGTCAAAACAATTTCGGCCATTTCCCGTTTATCTAGCAGCAGTCCGGAAACACGAAAATGAAATTTACATTTATAATATGTAAGTTTCACCTTGAGTTGCTCTTTGTTTCATTATGTCGGTAGATATCGAATAGACAGGTGCAAAATTACGGGTACAAGATTTTCGATACAGGGTGGCAATAAAACTATACATTTCTTGTAGCATCTGATCACAGATGTCAAAAGTCATGGATGGAGATGATTGGGAAGGACATTTTCAATAAAATATATTTTCAACAGCACAGTAATCCAAGACGAGGATGTTTTGAGGACTCTGATGGTGACAGACCCATCCTTAACGGTGAGTGGGATGGCGAAAGAACTGGGCGCCAGCTCCCATACGGTTTTTGATGGTTTCAAACGTATTGAAAAGGTATAAAAGCTCAAAATGTGGGTGCCCCACGTCTTTACCGATGGACATAAATTATCACGTTTTGAGGTATGTTCTTCATTGCTTTTGCGCAATCAAAACGATCTTATTTCGGATTGGATCGGATGAAAATTGGTCCTTCGAGCCGGATATCTCAAAATAACACAGATTTCCAGTGCCAGTGTTTTTTGTGCGAGCTCTGCTTGGTATTAGTGAAGTTTGAAAAATTCACCCATCCTAATTGCCTGGTGCGGAATCAGCCCTCGAGAAACTGTATCAGCCTTTCCTGTTCATGATGGAATCATGATTTCATGTTCAAATGAATCATGTTTCATGTTCAAATGATGGAATCAATTGTAAAATTCATTAACGAATCTTTTGAAACAGGAACATTTCCAGACTGTCTCAAAACTGCTGTGGTAATACCAATACACAAGGGAGGCACT
>WOGP01010966.1:0-10115 GCA_015342065.1 Leptinotarsa undecemlineata
TTCGACCCTTTTCTTCCTACCGTCAACGAATTTTATTGACTATTTACCTAGTTAGGTACAGGTATTGTCACACCAGAATATCTAGAGTCAACATAAACACGCCTTACGCAAATCGACGGCTTTTAAACCCGAAAAATAGTAACAGAAAATCTCGGCCGCGAAAGTCTTAATGAATTGAAATATATATTATTCCTAATTTTAATGGTCAGTTTCTTTCACGTGAGTTAAAGATGTCAATTTCATTTCACTTTTTACTACATACGGAATATTTGATTACTCATTCGTGGCCTATAAAAATGAGAAACTCGCGTTCATGAAACAAAACTATCGCTCCAGATTTGTCATTTATTAATACATCGAACGTCCTTCATACCGAGCTTATTTTAGAGATTTATACATTGTTTACTATGTCCTTTTACAAGGCTTTATCGTGTGTATACTTCGCTTCCAGTAACACGCCTTCCTGCTCCCTTGTACCTACATATTAATCATCATCGCTTTTTGCTATCAGATTTCGCCCGGTAATACAAAACTCCGCGGGAGGTTTACATAAATCTAGTTAGCTTTGGCCGGCTAGGAAAATGGAGAAGGAAGAGGCGCGATTTTCCGACTTTCCCGCCGCGAAATCGATAACGTTGTTCACTCCCCTTCTCCGCGGTAATGTTCAACCGCGAGAAACCCGAACGTGAGTGAGTTGGGTGGTTGCCAGTTTTGCCAGATGATGTTTTTTGATAAACATTTGATAAGAACTAAAGTACGACTCGAATTAAACTTGTTAATAAGTAGAGTTTGGGACCTCTGGCGTAAAATATTCTATTGAAAACACTTTTCCCACCAAAACAGAGATGCTGTCTCTAGTCATCTCCTGATGATGCTAACTTGGTTAGCGAAACGCTCGAGGGAAAAGGTGTTTGTTTTCAATAGAAATAAAACTTCCTTTCCAGAACTAGGCCGGATGGTGCTATTGCATTTGAATATTTGTGGAGAAATTCATCTTAGTGACCTTCGATTATAAATTAAAATTACAGTACTTTCGTATTATTGTTCCGCTTTCTCCCTGCGTTTGCCAATAATTGACTATACGGTACAATCAAAGTTAACTTTATTTCACTGCTACACTGACAGTACAACTAAACACTTTATCTGAAACACCAAACTAATATTCAAATGTCTATGGCCTCACTAGATCACTTCGCACCGTACTGTCAACTAGACTTCTCAATATAGGAGTGGGTAATGTTTATATATGCGGCGGCCGCTTTGAATGCAACAAACTCTTCAAGTAAAACTATTATTTGAATGTATGTCGTTTTACTAAATCACTTCGTGTACTACAATGTAACGTCCACGGGACTGTGTCGATATGCTCGCGGCTATAGATTTTAAATATTTTATTAATATAAATATATTTTAAATAATATAAATTTCGCCCAAGTTCCGTCGAAATCAATAGCATTATTCTCGCTGCTTCTAGAGCGGCAGGGAACATCGTGAATTCGCGCGCTCTTTTGGTTTATGGTTATCAGTGGCGGTCAGCGTTATTTTCTTTCGGACGTTCCCAGGGACTTACTAAAATAGCTGATGACGACTACTTCTTCTTCTTGTACCTGGGAAAGTACTGCTCCTATTCTATGTTGGGATGTATCAGTGTCCAATATAAACAAGCCCTCCTTCTTTAGGTACGCCAGGATCGGCGCACTAGTTAAATGTCTCTTCAGGGCAGCAAATACTTGCTGGCAGTCTGGAGACCAAACGAAAAGTGTTCTCTTTTCTTGTTTCTACTGAATATTTACCAGTAATTTACGATACTCCCCTCTGTTTCTTTCTTGATTTCCACAATATTCAGTAATAATTCACTATCTTCCTTTTGGCGTAATCGTTCTTCCTCCCTCCTTCGTTCTTCATTCGCCGCCAGGCTCGCTTGCAAAGCTTCAAACATTTTCTTAAGCTCTTCCGTCTCATCGTAATCAACACTCCTTGTTTTCACCATAAATCGGTAATTTTTTAGTCAATTATTCCACTTCCGACATCAAATGTTTACATTTTTTCCCATAGGTTGACCAATAATTGACTACACGGAATAATCAAACTTAACTTTATTTCATTTTGAATACAACAAACACTTGAATGCCTATCGTCTTACTGAATCACTTCACGTACCGCACTGTAACTTCTATTTGATGTGTCGATATGCTCGCGGCTAGCGTTTAAATATCGTAATCGAATGCCGTAGAAATTTCGCCGAAGTTCCGTCGAAATCGGTAGCATTATTCTCGCTGCTTCTAGAGTGGTAGGGAACATCGTACATTCCCGCGCTCTTAGCTACGTCACCATTGGTTTATGGTTACCAGTGGCGGCCGGCGTTATTTTCTTTCAGGCATGATTTACAACAGTACTCATGTAGACATTTCTTATTTCTTGATAAACTTACCTCATTTGATTTCAACTTTAAATTGCACAGACATTTAGTTCATAGCAAAACTGTCACTTGTCAATCCATTTGACGGAGGATTTGCATACGAAGGATTTCCATACGAAAAGTTTAATAGACAGTCACATTGTCTTTCGTAATTACATGATGTCGAAATCAATGAAAATGATGGAAGAGGGCTAGCCTAAAAGTTCAAAGTATTACCCCTGATTATTACTCATGTCGTCAGCCAAACTTCTTTTTTCAAATCAAATATAAAGAAATTTCTTTGCATCTGGCAACGTCGGTAGTTCCTAAGACCCGTGCTCGGGATTTGAAGATTCCGGGATAAGCTTCGCAATCGAGAACTTCGTGTAAACATAACCTTTTAAAATTAAGTGAGATTTTTTCATTTTCAGCTTTTGTTCGGAGTCGATGTACGTATTGAATAGGTTCAATATTGAATATGACGCTTTAGGAAAGTTGAGAGACTTTTGCGGGAATGTGGAAGCATACAATCAAATTGATTTTTGGAGATAATAGTGTTTGACAAAAGGATTATTAGTTATATATTATAAATTACTAGTCGTTCAAATGAAAGTAAACTCATGTTATGAATCACTATCTGTTGATGAAAAAAAAAAACAAATTTTCGAGCCCGGTTTCAGAGACGTACAGAGTATTTCCTAATAACAAGTTGATATTTTAGAGAGTTATTTATTCTTTCAGTTTCTTTTGAAAGAAAACGTCGTGTATTATTTTGTAATGAATTATTTTAACGAAAAAAGTTTACTGCTTTTTCTTGAAGTAAAGCTTTCTCAATCTTCAAGTTTTCTGAGTTAATATTTCCATCAAAACTGATAAAGTAGGTATATAAAAAAAGAAAGAATGCCGATTCCATCTTTTTCAACTTTTGTTATTTTCAAAAACATCAAATAAAATTATTGAGCTTTTGTTCCTCATGGGTTTGGCTCCGTTAGATTTGGAATTAAATGTTTCGTTTTTTGTGGGCCACCCTCAGCAACATTTTTTGAATACGGACCTGGGTATTTTATGTTTTTTTTCGTTCCTTCATATTTTAGTCATCGATTTATAAACAAATTATCAACCAAGAAACATTTCTGCCTAATACGACCATCAAAATACTTCTGAATATTTTTCAGAAACTGAAAAAATAACCCGTGATAACCTTCATTCGTATTCGACGGGGCCAATACTTTTGTGCTTGACATTTCTTTTCAACGTTTATTTGGTATATAGTTTATACATTCTCTGTTTTGACTTTCTCTACATCCACTAAATCTCTAATTGAATTGGAAATTAATGCATAAAATCTAACGACACTTCCCTTATTACGCAGAAAGTGGAGTTTGCTTTTAATGCATCCGTCAGATCTGTATTCCAACTCGAAACTACTTGCATTCTAAGCCTTTTGATGTTTAATTGATACAGCTCCTATTGCATTTTGTTGGTATGCCTGAAATGTAACCTAGTTTTTAAATGAACCACGTGCCACTTTTTTATTTCCTTTTAATATCACGGCGGATTTTAGCATATTTTTTAATATGATATCAAAGACTACTCGTGAGAATCATCTCTAATAGATGTTTCTGGATACCTCCGATATAGATCATTTTCAATATTTGTACATGGTTTTATCAATTCCAACTTTCCGTATTCATTACGGATATTTTTCTGAAATATTGATGAATATTTAAACAGATTAGCGGAGGTGTGCCTCACAGATCAATCCTTGGTTCTCTTCCGTTCATATGGTATGTTTATCAAACAGAATTAGATTTCTGTAATATTGTGTGCCCTAAATACATGGACCAGTAACATTTTAATATAATTTGGTAAAGAACTGGCCGATACTTGATGAAAATATGTGTTGAAGCTAATCAATACAGTTTATTGTATGATTCTCACTATAAAGGATTTTACAAAAACCGCGACACGTGTTGAGGAAGCTATGTGTGTTGAGGAAGCTATGCGCTTGAGGAAGCTATACAATAGCTTCCTCAAGCGCTTAAAGAAGCTATTGTATAGCGAAACACGTGTCTCGGTTTTTCTAAAACCCTTTAAAGTGAAAATCATACAATAAACTGTATTAATTAGGTTTAATAATTTGACTCAAAATCAATAGTACCACCTTGAAAATATTGTTGAAGTAGCAACCTATTGTTTACAAATGTTTACGACAAACAAGTAATGAACTGATATATAATTATTCTCAGATAGAGTCGATGAAATAATACACATACTTCTTCAATAAAATATGCGATGAAACACAGTTTTTCAAATAGCATCTCCTTTTTTCTAGGAGTACATTTGATAACGGAGGACTCTGCATGGTAGCTTACACTCGGCAATTTCTTTAGATTTTTAGACCAATGCATGAAGTATTACTTGTTATCGTTGTAGATTTTTTGTCCAAACAGTCAAAACATCTACAATGTATGAACATATGCAAGAATCAAAACACAAGCTAAGTAAAGATAATTCCAAAATCCTACACATGTCATAAAGGGAAAAAAATGGAAATTGATGAATCAATTGAAAACCCGAAATATATAACCCTAAACGAGCAACTCGATTTATGTAGATCTCCACTCTTGAATTTATAAGTTTGACAACTCTGGTTATTTTTATAATCTCCAGTGTTGAATTTTTGGCACCCCTGTACATTTATTCAACTCCCCATCTAGCTTACCTACACACTCCCTATATAACCACGTTATCAGATTTCAATAGCTCTAGATAGTTTTCATACTTGATAATGGGATAAAACCCGAAACCGGTCGTAAAAATAAAAGAACCATAGTAGATTAGACAAAAGTGTTTCAATTCATTTTATTAAAGTGAACATGAATTTCGACAAAATAAAAAAGTTGTCAATTACACAAATTATGATTAAGATACCAAGAATAAGCTAAAAAGTGGTTTATTAAAATCACACTGAAGATAAAAAACCGAAAAATCACAGAAGTTACTAATTACCACCAATACATCATTACTATGAGAAAATAATGTGAAATTATTAGGATTCAATTTTGATAAGACTGTTGGTGGAGTCGTGTTAGAGAATTGAATTTACAGTTCTCAAATTATTAAAAATTTGGAGACTAAAGCAAATAACCAATTTCAACACTCTCAAAACTGTATTTTTTTCAAGGACAAAACACAAGCACAACAGAAAAATCCTTAAGACGCTCTCAGAGCGGTGCCTGTGCAAAAGTAGTAGTTCACATTGGATTTAATAGTAATAATAATAATAATTTTTTATTTCCATTAGGACAATAAAATTGTGTAGCAAGTGTCAATACAATACAAATTAAAAAAAGAAAAGAAAAGAGGAAGACAGGCTCGTGCTCTAAAACTCAGATGACTATGCCATTATTCAAAGAATTCCTGCAAAGTATAAAAACATTTTTCTAATAAAAATTTTTTAATGATTTTTTGAACAGAGAAAAACTATTCAAGGCCATCAAATAATTTGAAAGGTGATTATATATCTTTGGACCTATGTATTCTTGTCCACAGTATGTTTCTTTGAATCTATCTAATGGCAAGTGAAAATTGTTTTTTGTTCTAGTATCATGTTGGTGAAGTTTTAGATTTGTTGTAAATCTTGATTTATTTTTGAACACATTCTCTATTAGAAAAATTTGCTATGCATCTCAGAATTCTCCTTTGTGCTAAAAAAACTTTTCCTGCTGTGGTGGAACCACTCCAGAAACAGATACCATACCTAAGTTTTGATTCTACTTGAGCGTAATATATATTTAGCACTTGACTCTTTGTTAAAACTGTTCGTAAATTGATGAAGAGAAACTTCAATGAATTAAGTTTTGATATTAATTGTTGACAGTGGAACATTCCCAAGAATATTACATTATGAATCGCTGGAGATTAAATTCATTTGGAAAAATGTTCCCAGAAAGTTGATTCAATATAAATGCGGTTCTCCAGATGATAGAGTTCTTAAAAACTGAAGTTCGAGGTGTACTGCAGCCACAGTCCGCGTATTTCTGATATGTACCGCTCTTGGTGGAATCAAATGTGCCAATTCACTTGAATACTATCCGTGAAAGTATCTGTAGAAGAGAGACGAATCTCTTCGATGTTCGCGTCTCCAATCAGGCGGATGGCTCTTTTCTGGATGGAATCCAGCAACTTCAGAGTATGTTTGGGGGCAGAGCTCCGTACATGAGGACAATACTCCAAAGAAGGTCTGATCTGAGCTTTATGAAGCATCAAAAGTTGCTGAGTTGTGTACAGTTTTCTGCTTCGGAACAATGTTCTACGCTTTTGGGAAGCAGCCTTTGCTTTTTCCAGCGACATGATTGTGCCAAGACATATTGATGTCCCTTTTAACCCCCAACATTCCTAATAAAACAGAAAGGGGAATTGTCTGATCTAACATTATTCGATTCGGTTCGCATACATTTGTCTTCTTCGAGAAAACTGATGCCTGAGTTTTTGTGGCATTGAATTGAACCTGGTTACTTTCACTTCTAGATCCTCATTAAGATATGCAACCTCCTGCTGCCGGTGAAGATGTGCCTCCGTAGCCGATGTCCTGCAGTCGTTAGCAAAGCGATATATTTGTATATTTCTCCTTATTCCAGATCCACCATAACTGGGAATATTATTTTGTGTTAACTCATCAGCCGCACATAGTGGTTTTCAGCAGCAAACAAGGCTATAAGAATTCTGGCCAATGCCAAGTATAGAGTTATTTGCAGTGCATTATTTGAATACCATACTCAAGATTCATAAGAATCTGGATACTCAATCTGATATCCACCAGCATAACACCAGGGGATATTTCTCCTAGTGACCTGAAGAAAATACATCAAATCTTTTTTATTTGAAAATTTCTTTTATTCACTCGAATAATGTAATGAATATGTCACGGGATATGACTATGTGGGATCATCACTGAATAACAATAATTTCATTATTGTTCTGGTTCATTCCAACTGTTCTAAATGTATTATAATTTTTATCTATGAATTGTACATTCATACAAGTAGTATACATTTATTTTGCCATTATGCAGCTATTCTTTCAATTTGATAGCTTGAAAAGGTTTTCAATGAACACGAACTTTTGGGTTTCAAGCTGTTTTTTACTTCAGGCTAGGTTGACGTTGAATAAGAATGATTAATTTCTGTTTTCTCTTTGTAATTCAACTCTACTATCTACTCAACCGTTCAATTTACGAATATTTTCCATCTGTGAGTATCATTGTTTTCCATTGCATGTTACTCATTTGCTTGTATATAATTTTTATAACTTTCAACTGTTGGAAAGAATGATGAGCATAATGCTTTCGAGTAATGGTGCTCTTTTCTCGTAGTAATTGGAAATGGGAAAAAGCTCTCTCGCAGTGCGTTTTATATTTTTCCTTGGGAACAATGCCGAATGAATGTTGTCGTACTCGGATGGATGGGGAAATTCCAGTCCTTTCCAATTGTTTTCCTTTGTTGAATCTGTGATTGAAATAGGAGAAATTTTGTTGACATGTAAGGCATTTCGTAGGATGACAATAAAAGTTCAATGTTGATATTCCATCATATATTCCTCATAGTAGAAAATCCGAATTATTAACGATATTCATTCATAGGTTCATTTGATGAAAGTCGACTAAAAGAGGAATCATTAAGACTCTACTACACCGTGCTTACGGCTCTGTAATACAAAGGAAGGTCTCGCGAAGGAACCTATGCATCATCAAAAATGACCTTCAATGGAATGGTTATTCCAAAGTGATGGTAAAACAGGCTTTAGCTAGAAGACAATAAGAGTTCCACAAGGAAGAGAAGCCGCCACAACCAGTACTTCTACTTCCATCAGAGAATTGTTGGAAAGGATAAGAAGGATTGGGTCCAAGTATAACATCAGAACCTATTTCAGATCTGGGAACACTATCCGTAGCAGTCTCACGAAAACCAGGCCACCAAACGCGGACTGCGATTCCGAAAGGCCATTGAAAGTTCGCATTGCCGAGCACAAGAAACACACACAGCGAGGAGAAACCAGCAAATCAGAAATAGCAGAGTATGTTTGGACTCATCAATATAAAATCAAGTGGGCTCAAGCTGAAAATATCCGTAAGGAGGAACACTGGTTTAGGATAAAATTCAAAGAAGCCGCATATATGTTGTCCAACAACGCATTAAACCAAGCTAGCGTAGAGATATGCAACATATGGATACATCTAATCAAGCGTAGCACGACCAACTTTCGTCAAACAGTCAGCTTCCGCTAAAACCGATGAAGCGGGGAAAGGGAAGAGGGGATAGGTGAAAGCACTCGAATGACCTATAAATAGTCATCTCTTGGAGAAATCAGTCCAGTCATCACCCGAAGACGATTGTAGATACCAACAATCGAAACGTCGTGAACTAACCTGGCTTGGAATCTCTTAACTTTGTATTTTCATTTACTTTTTTCATTTCTATATTTTTATTTAATTTTTTGTTCAATTGTTGTATTTTTACTTGTATTTCATTTCATTCTTATTTCATTTCAGGTTTTTTCTCAATATAATTTTCATTTTCAGCTATTCATTTTTCAATTCTTCTTTCAGGTGTCTCAGGGATTTCAAATCATTTTATATATTAGACAATAGAAGTTCGAACCAGTGAAATTCGTTTTTTGTTTTATTTGCACACATCTGAGATTTTTCAATCTCAGACTTCTCTTGATGATGCTTACTGACAGAAGGCGCTATAAGGGGACTGGAAATATTTTGTTTGATAGGCTATTCAAACAACTATCCAACATTTTTGCATTTTTGACGATCGGATCATACATACAAATAAACTATTCTGAACCTTGGACTATTTATTGAAATTTCAAGCAAACAAATGAAACATTTCAAACAACTCAAACTCATTACCCAACGGTGAGACACTGGTAAAATCAACGTTTCACCATTGTCTTATAAAATTTTATTTTTCTCTACGTTTCGTTTCGATTCTGGTTTCCTATGATGTCCTACATGGAGGTAATATCACAAGCCCTCTTCTAACAACCTATTAAACGGTTTTACTATCATTTTGACACGCGTGTAAAATGTAATAATGGAAACTGCGTTTTTTTGATTCGGTTGAATTGTCCAAAATGGTCGTTTTTTCTCGCACATACAACAGATCTTTATTTATCAACTAGTAAGATAATTTTCACTATTGATTTGGTTTATTGGGATACCTATTTCTTCCCCTCATTTAACCATCCCTAATCGGTAAGGTAAAAAACTCATGACATCTCCGTCCTGGTCTAAGTTGCCGAATACAGGTTAGAAATTTATGCTGAAATGATATTTCGAAACAGGTGTTCGTTCCTTGTGGAGATTGAGTTAGCCGAACAGTCTTCTACACTAACAGGTTTGATAATACCCACAGGGACGTAGCATATTTTTGACGCCCAAACATAACTGAACTCATAATTTCATTTCTTTCTTCAATCAATACAGAACTCATAAATGTTAATTTAGAGTCGCTTTTTTTTTAATTATTATTCTGGCATCGACTACTGAGCTCATTAGTAATTTTGTAGTATACGATAACTGTTTATATTTTGTTACGAAAGTCTGTTACTTTCAGAAAGTTCAAAACATTTCTTATAGCTTTGGTACTGAGGCAAGTTCTGATATTATCCGGTAAGTTATATCGTTGTCGATCAGCTTCATATA